>PVIU01034087.1:0-11727 GCA_004026605.1 Ondatra zibethicus | reverse complement strand
CAGAATGCCACAGACTGCACTGGTATTTCTTTGAGAAGCATCTCCTGGTGACATTGGGACCTTCAGATGGAGGCCCAGGGTGGTCTGCCACGTTACAATAGTGATCTCCAGTAAGAGTATTTTTCAGTTACATGGGATCTTCAGTAAAAATATTTTTCAGGGTCTAAAGTCCCCAGGGAAGACCAGGTTCAGGCTGCTCGCCTCTCTGGTGGTTTGCCTGGCTCTTCAGTTTTAATCTTGGAGACTCTAAGAGGGGACACTGTGTTTTATTCTAATTTCAATTAATTAAAACAAGAAGTTAGAGGAATGGTCATGCTATAGGACATCACTTAAAGGAAAATAAAGGAATTTTTTTTGTGTTCCTGCCTCAAGGAAAGTTATTCTTGATCCTGTGTTATAATATCAATATGCCAGATGACTAAAATGGATGGCAGAAAAAGGTGCCACATGTTTGGTGCTCAGAAAGAGGTCATGGTACCCAAAGAAGAGATGTCAGTATACTTTAGGGACAATCTGACACTCATGTAGACTCCAAAAATATTGTGATTGATAATGGAAAACTGTAGCTGTCAAGTTGGAATGGAAGGAATATTTTGCTGTGTTAGCTCCAACTAGAAGAAGAACCTTGAAGAGTAACTATGGCTGCCGTAAATTCCCTCCCAGTGACAACATAGAGGAAACGGTATCTAAGAAGATATCAGACCCAAAGGCAGAGGCCCAGGAGGGCAAGATGAGCTCAGGAGCACTGAAGAGGGAAGTTCGAGGACCATGCAGCCAAGCTCGGGCAAAAATGGAATAAGAGAGTTTCATTCAAAGCCAGCTGAAACTACAGTCTGGTTGAAAATAAAGATGACCGGTGAATGAGCCATGGGATTAGCTCTGCCCTATTTCATAAGGCTTTAGGTAGTTTGACACATATAATACATTAAAGTTTTAGTTATCTCTTTTTCTTTTTTCAGTGTGTGTGTGTGTGTGTGTGTGTGTGTGTGTGTGTGTGTGTGTGTGACTCAATGTGTATGCATTTGCTGTGTACCTGTGTATGTGCATGCATGTCAACTTCAGGTATAATTCTTCTAGCACCATTCAGCTTTTAAAGATTTGGTTCCAAATAAAAGTTCTCCAATATGGGCTTATGTTCTTACAAGTTTACATACTTGAGGGTGATTGTAGAAAACAGACAGTATGTCTGATAAATTCAGCAGTTACCACCACATGATAAAGGAATTCCAACAGTGAACTAACTACTCAGCTGGGGTAAGATGACCAGTAAAAAAAATGCAGAAGAAGGACACAGAAGTGTAGACCAAGTAAAATCCCCCTTTTAGGTCAGAGAAGCTGTGGCAGAAAGAAGTTTACACGTTAAGCTTCTAAAGAGTCCACTGGCATATACACAAATAAGCCAATCTGAATGTCTGTTAGGCCCACAGACTGGGAATTCAGAATACAAAACAACTAGGTATCAGCCAAATAAAAGCCATTCTACTCAACACTTTGACTTTTCATCTTCAGTTGCCAGTGGCCCAAAAGAGGCAGGGTAATGGTTGAGGGTGAAGTGAGTACAAACGGAGAGTGGCTTGCTAATTGCAGGCTGAACAGAAGTCTTCCTTTAGTGTCAGAGACCGTGGCCCCAACATAGAAACTATTTACCTTACCCTCAGTGTATTAGTACGGAGGCACGTGGAAATAATGAGACACAGTTCACACAGTCATCTCAGAAGGGCATCTCAGGCTTCTTCCATCCTGAAGATCTACCCGTGTTTATCATACAAAACACCTCTTATCCCCCAGGTAAACCAAGGTGGAATACTCATTAATATTCCTTTTCTGGGCGACACGGGGTAGCAAAACACCTGCAATTTAATTTACCAGCTTTGGAATCAACCCTTCTTCCCAGGCGATCTACACAACAATAAAGGGGAAGGAGCCATACCTCCTGGCCTTTGTCTTGCGGGCAGCTTGTTTGGCAGGTCTGCAGCTGCCAAGCTTAATTAAGGAAATTAAGCATGGCTAGAGCCTGCCTGCAAATATCTTATATGAAATATGGGCCCACACTTTAGAATGAAAGCTCAATGATTGCTTATTGTCTTCAACTTTTGAGGCTATGTGATTTTAAAATATGACCAAGCTTTGTAACCTAAAATAAAGATGAGATGGTTGTGATCTAGAGTGACTTTCACACAGTGCCCTTGATAAGTTTTTCAATGCTATCTAATATGTAAAAAATTATAAGCAACATAAAATTATATTTAATTACCTAACACAGATGTTTAGCATATTAGTTACAGAAGGAACTAAAAGAAAATTGTCTATACATTGGCTTAAACAAAAGACGTCTAAAGAGTAGGTGGGTGATATAGAAGATGATGGATTGACATAACATGTCCTGATGAATTAGACAATCTGCAGGTTCCTATGTGGCCCAAGGATGGTTGTCAAAAGTAGTCCATTTACATATCTTCTGTTTCCTTGTCTTGGCACATTCAACAGGAACCCCAGGATTTAGCATTCTGTAGTCCACTTGTGAAACTATCTATGGACAGGAATATATACTAACTGCTGAGCTCTGCTCAGATGCCCAAGAATAAGTTCAAATCCAAAAGCCATTATAACCACATTTGACTTCACTGCATCACCTATGGTGTACAAAATATATACAAGGCTATCTGATATACTCCAGGAACAGATTTCAGGCTTTCTTGTTCATGTAATTTGTAAAAGAACCTAGTGAGATACTTAAGGCCTTCAAAAGATGAATAAATAACTTCCTCTCTAGGAACTGGAGCACTTATCAGACACAGATGGGAGGAGTTGATCTGAAATGTGGAAGCTTTAACAAGGTTCACTCATTTGGTTTGTGAAAAATTCAGAAGAAATACATGACCTCCCAGAGCAAAACTCCTGTTTGTTTTAGTTAAAATTCTCTAATAATCCCAAAGGACACTGTAACAGTTATACTTTCTTATTTAATTCTATTTGGACTTCATGTGGCAAGATATACAACTTGATATGTCAGAGAAGAGAGAGTTTCTTAACTGCCAAAGTGACTGGAGAATTCAAGAGTTCTTAGCATCATGAATGGAAGCTATTACTTGAAAAAATATTGCTGCAGGAAGTTTAGACTAGAACATTAAAACAGATCATTGTCTTGGGCATTGGAGTTAAATAAAAGTGCATGCTGATGAAGTTCTGCTATTTAGAATAGATATTTCAGGGCTATGAGCTCACGAGCACTCCCTGCTGTAGGACTGTATCTGGATGATTCTCCTTTGGGAAAAAGTAACTGAACAAATTAAGCTCATGGTATATTGGCATATCTTCTAACCCACTTCTTATTTTAGAAATGCTTAAAATTATTAATTTGCCTAAATGCCATGGGAGACAGATGCTCAAAGTTTTGCTAATTGCCCAAAGAGTTGTATTCTAAAACTGGAAACCCCAAGTGGTCCCACCTCAATTCTGAATGGCAAGAGAAGTCCTGTGGCTATTCCCTTCCATATCCAGCAGATCCTAGAAACGGGGAAGTGCTTGGTCACTTCTTTTCTAGCCAACTCTCTCTCTCTCTCTGCTTCTTCAGGGATCATGTCAGACAAGATTCAAATTGACTGATAGAACAATGTCAGCAGGGGTTTTAGAAAAAAATCAGAACTGATTCTTTTATATTAACAAAAGTGAGGATATGGGAGCCTATAAATTAAGAGAATTTCAAGGCTTATTTTATTCAAATCTCTCTCAAGTGGAGTCCCATTTCTTACTTTTTAAATTCCTCCTCTCTTCCTAATAAGAAAGAATAAGAAGTTAGAGGCAGGGCTGTAGTGTTATAATACCTATACAAACTTTATTATGAATATTATCCATTTAAATTTGGAAAACTGAAAAATAGTAGAGTTTATACACTGCAGAAAATGTAGATTTTTGATCTGTATCTTCATGCAAGCAGCAACCACCTTGAAATGTAAAAGTCTTCAGGAACTCCAAGTCTTTGGGGCCTCTAAAACTAATATCCTTTTAGGGACACTGACATATTTACTGAAAAATATAACACAGAAAATAAAGTTCTTTGCCTTGCTTTATACCCTGGAGTGTGATAAATTCTGTGGGCTGTGGAATAAGCCAGTCCCGGGTTCCTGAGAGGATTTAGCTCAGCAGCAAATGTCACTGCAGTTTTAGTACTCCATCTTTTGGCCTTTGGAGAGACCATTTGTTTTGTAGAATACATGCTGTAAACTCCTCTAAACTGCTATTAAAACTTTTAACCATTTCCTATAATTATTTAAGTCATTTGAAGCAACACTGCTGTTTTAAAAGATTGCCAGTCTGGAAAAGGACAATTTATAGCTAATGTGTAAATCAGCAGTAAGTCAAGAGAGCAAGCACCACCAGGAACGAGATAGGCAGGCATCTCTCAACTAACACATAAAGCGATTTCTTGGGAGCTAAACTCAGCTACAAAAGAGCATAGGATTAGTCATACTGGATTGCATGCCTCAGCCTCAAGATGTCCCTTAAAGGAAAATGCCTAATATTCTACAGGGAAATATGAAGCCTTTGGGGTATATTTGGGGATACAGTCCACCAGTCCCCCCCATAAAAGGAGAGGATTGTTTGTTACATTTCTGTGTGTGGAAAAATGGAAAACCATATTACTGAATCCAGAAGTTCTCCAAACTAGTCAACATTTAGGTCCTATAGGTGTGTATACTAGCACAAAGAATGATCAAGTCATCAATTACTTTTAGATATAACAATAATTTTTTTGTTCTGTGATCCTGGAATATCTCAACAGAGTATATCTTCTTGTTTTCATCACTTATCGTAAACTATCAAGTGTGATGATTTGTTTCATAGTGTTAGCTTGGGCAGAAAAGGTTGTCCTTGCTTCCATCTTCTTCCCAATTTACAAGGCTCCATGGTACCCACTGGATTCCATGGAGGCCCTCAGAGGTGTCTCACAGGAAGGAGCAGGAAAGGGGTTCTATACATCACATAGCAAATTTAAAATAAGATTAGTTAATGCATAGATTGAAAATGCAGGTAGTCTTCCTATGCTTGTTTTACTATTTGGAAGATGATCAATAAGTTCAATATAATGGAACCTGCTTTTTTGTTTTTAAGAAAAAAAAATCTCCATTGCCTTGAGTGGCTGAAACACCAAGCCTGTGCTTGGCCTGTTGTGGTGCAAACCTGCACTGGCTGGATCCAACAACAGTTCCCAGTGTAGCTTCTTTTAATCTAAATCCAAACGCCGATTTAAAAAAAAAACAAAAACAAAAACAAAACTAAGGCGATACATCCTGTGTAAAAGTTTTTTTTTAAGTCTATTTTTGTTAATTTAGTTCTTAAAGCACATCCCTTTAACTGAAATTTTACTTTTTCAAGTTAGGTCTGCTTTTATTTTTTATTCCACAAATCCATGAAAAATTTAGCAGTGTAAGTTTTTAAAAATACAAGCATCTCCAAAAACTGCTATACGTCCTCTTCACAAGACCAGTGAGCAGAGAGAACAGAAACCTTTGTAGTTTCAGGCGGAGCAAGCAGAAAATTTGGGAATTAACTGAATTAACTGTTGTTTTATACAGCAAAAGCAATGAATGGCTCAGGGGTTAAGAGGACATACTGCTCTTTCAGAGGATCCGAGATTGGTTCTCAAGACCCCTGTCAGCTGGCTCATAACGTAATGCCAGCTCCAGCTAACCCAACATCCTCTGGTATTTGAGGATAACTGCACTTGCATGCATGTACCCACAGAATGCACATAAGCAAAAGCAAAGATAAACATTAGGCAATGAAACATTTAAGATGTTGGTCACCTATACACACTTTACTCTTAACATCTTTCTCTCTCTCAGCTAGGTCTGCACAATCTCCTTTTTTTCTGCATTAGGTAGAAACAATTATGTCCTTTTCTCCATGACCTCTGATCCTGTAGTTTTGCTGTGTTGATTTTTCAATGCATGACAAATATACCCATTTTTCAAGATGTTCTAAAATATTAATTATTTCTTTCAGCAACTTCTCCAGTTACTTAGAGTTTTTTCAGAACACTCATTCTTATTTTTCCCCATTACCAAAGTTTTAAAAAGAGTTTTTTTTATTTTACTTTATTTTCTATGCCATCTAATTATTTAAACTCTGTACCTGACTTGGCATTGTTATATTTTACATGAAATGTTCAAGCAGAAAGTACTAGATATACACCTGGTCACCACAAAAGATAGGAAGGAGAAGTGTTGGTCGACTGTGCAGCATTTGGAAGCTGACAGCTCAGCCAGAGAATGGATGCACTTAGTCTGAAGGCCCCTAAATTGAGCCTGATGTGTGATGTAAGAGAAGACAAGAAAACACATGGCAATAAAAATCCCAAGCTCAAGGGCCTTTCCAGCAATAGGAGTCAATGAACTTTCCAGAGGTCCTCGGAGCTTGAGTTTTCACAGACAAAAAGGATTCCGACAATATCACAAAATTTCTACATTTTTTATATAAATGCAATTATATTTGATCAATTACTACCCAAAGCCTTTGTGAAAATGGTAGAGTCATATATTAGTTAATTTACTAATCCCAGATGAGATGATCATCATTATTGACTATCTGGTATTGTGAATTAATTGACACATGCAAATCAAGGCCAACTCTGCTGGGCTGTTGCAGCTGGAGTAGTGCAGTAACACCTTCATGGGCATTCCAAAATGCCCTTTAAGACAGTGAAACAAGACCCCCTTAAATACATGAGTACTGATAGACTGGGGATGCATGGTGTCTTCACTGTCCCTAGAAGTTTAGTTCTCTTCAAGTTATAGAGTCTTAAACACTGACTAAATTTTAGAAACAGCCCAAAGTTCTCATTCAATATGTAAATAAACTAAGGAGGAGACTAATTTTTCCAAGGTCACAGCAACTTAGCTCAGGCTAGAAATGTGGCCATTATAATGAAATCTAAATCAAAAGAAACTTGTTTTAAGGATACTGAGTATCTTAGCCTACAATCATTCAAAATCAGACTGACATAAAGGTTTTCAGAGTTTGTTTAATAAGATGATGCCAGAGAATAATTATGCAGGTAAGGAAAGTGTATCAAGAAAGGAGAAAAAGCCAATGCAAGGCAGTCATTATATTGCTCATTCTAGCTTGTACCAGGATACCAGATGGCTTAAGCCTAAACTCTCTGAGATCATTGAATTTTTATGTAATATACCTGAGTACAAACTGCTGTGCGACAATGCTTTTGTACACTGTAAAGATTTGCAACTCATATTGCTTTAATAAAATGCTGATTGGCCAGTAGTCAGGCAGGAAGTCAGGGCAGGGCAACTAGACTAAGAGAATTCTGGGAAGAGGAAAGGCAGACGTGTAGTCACCAGCCAGATACAGAGGAAACAAGGTGAGAATGCTTCACTGAGAGAACGTACCAAGCCACGTGGCTAAACATAGACAAGAATTATGGATTAATTTAAGTTTTAAGAGCTAGTTAATAAGAAGCCTGAGCTAATAGGCCAAACAGTTTATAATTAATATAAGCCTCTATGTGTTTTTTGGGGACTGAATCAATGCAGAACCTGGTGGGACAGAAAGTTCTGTCTACAACAAACCTAGAAAGCCGTTAGCCATTGGCTCTTATTTGTGACTCATTAGCATTAATTTCTTAGATTCCATATTGTGAATGACAGAGAATGGAATAGATTCACACCCTGTGCTATCCAGGAAATCTGTGCAAATGGAACTAGAAGCTTGGGCTTTAGGTAAGGTCCCATCTGGATGTACCTTTGGGAAGTTCATATAAAGCCAGTTTTAAACAGTGTCCACAAAATATCTGCTCCAAATGCTTGTACAGAAGGAAGCTGAAAACAGTGTAAGACAGTTCTCACTGAGGAGTTGAGGAAGCTTCATGAAGTGAGAAAAGAGAGAAATTTGCTTGTGGTGCCTGCCCCCCACCCTGGCCCTGGCCCACTCCCAGCAAAGCCAATGTTTCTGTGGTATCACTGTCTCTAACATTTCCCAGAGCCTTTCTCCACTCTGTATCAGCACCACTCTTCCATCTCCTGGTAAAGCAACTTGCTCTATAGGAAGTAAACATGACTACTAACCCTTCTTCAGGTCTTCATCTCAGTTTCATCGCAGGATCAGAGGGGGCATGAGATACATGATTGGAGTAGAGAAGGCCTTACCACATGATAAGTGAGCAACGTTGGAGCCCATCCTTAAGCTCACTCTGCTTTTTAACATTTTAGTATTTTCTATTAATATGAGGCTATTTGGAGAGATGTAACACCAAATTAACACTTTATTGGGCATTCCACAAGTTTAAATGAACTCTAAGACAATGGAATGAGACCTTATGACACAACAGGCATATGACACACTAAGACTATCTTTTCTATTTTACAATTAATCCAAAGGTTACCATTATTTGGTTTTTTAAAAAAAAATCTATGATGGTATTGACAATATAAAGTAATATTAAGTACAGATATTTTTAACTCCTTCTTAATAGTTTTACTAAAACAAAGAATCATTGCTTTTTTGTCTTCTGGTAACATTTTATTTATTGAAATTATTTGTTTCATAAAACACAACTCACCTAGAGGTGACAAGAGAGAATTAAGTCTTCAGACATGAAGAACATGTTGATGTACATTCTCTCTCTCATCGGGAAACTGACCAAGAGAATTCAGCACTTTATGCATCTGTGTGAATTGCCATCTACATAGGTCATCCCTAGAGAAGGGCTGAGATTTTTTGCATTTTTACTGTCTACCGGGCCTTGTGCTCCAAATTCATTCCCGCATCCTCAGAACCATCCTGTGGGGCTGGTGCTACTCTCCCCTTTGTGCGATTACAGAAACAGAAGCACATGTGCTCTGGTTTTAACAGCTCTCTAAGCTGTTTACTACACTGCCGTCGTGACGGCTTCTGAAATTAGCTGTAATGACACTGCTCTGGTCCATGTGTTGGAAGGGAAAGATCGTCTCCAAGTGAGTCTTTGATTGCCAACTTACCTTTGCTTTTCCTGAGTTAACCTGGCCTCTGCATTTGATATTTATAGAACTGACATCTGTTAAGAATGCCATGTTGGGACATGCCCTTTCCAGACTTGGAGAGCTACTGTGGTATTATCATTCCCTGGTCTCACAGTGATGAACACTACAAGGTAGACTTTTGACAAAGAAAACAAGCAAGACACACTAAATGTAAAAAGCAGTAATAATGGAAAAAACCCATAAGAGATTTAACATATTCTCTACCTGAACATAGAGTAGAAATAAGAACCTTATTCATATTTTCAATTCTCCTAACACTTTCTCTATAAATTGTTGGACTTGAAGTGCCTTTTGATCTCAAATTCTCTAGATTAAATTCAAGTATTACCTATTAAATTTAGGACTATGATTCAAAAATGTCCCAAGGAAACCAACATAAATTTAAATAGTGATCTACCAGAAAAATATTATCCTGTGCCTTCTGTACTCTATAAAATATTACCATAGGGAGATACGGACAAGTAGTTATGAGTGGCATTTTTAGTGTGTTCTCTTTACATTTTCATGTGTACTCTGTTTCCTGGATACACTGGGTCCATATGAGATGAAACATGTTACATATGAGTCATCAATAGTGCAGTATTCTCGAGCACACTGCATCCATGCAGTGCAACAATCTGGCCAGGAATTGGGCTACATCTGATTGTAAGCTGACTACTGTCTGACACTTTTAATGGGAAGTGGATCTATATTCTATAGCATTAATCACATAGTTTCGTGCAAGCAGGGAAAAGTCATGAATAGGCCTATGGCCGCAAGTGAGAACGTGGAGCTCGGTGTAGGAGTAGGATGGATGCTACAGAACCTAGCAGCTGGGCTCTGTGTCCCTAACAGCTAGGGCCTTCCTAACTATGTGAACATTTTCCTTGGAAGAATGTTTCCTAAATTTTAACTATCCTCTGAAATTCAATGTTTGGGGAATGTAAATTTGAGGATGAAATTCAAACTGTCATAGTTTTGTACCAAATTTGGTATTATCACTGTGCAAGTACTTGATTTTAAAAAGATTTTATTTTTGGTTGTGAAGTGGGAACAACTTATTACAGGTTGTTCTTTGCAACACAGCTCAGAAGGAACAAAAGGGAAAAAAACTGTATCTAATGAAGTAAAAATATCCTTTACTGGTTAGTGTCTTAAGAACTAAATAACAAACTATAGCTCACTCTTTATTTTTGAGAATCAAAAATTTGGGAAATGTATCTTTCCTCTGGAAACTGAGAGGCAAAACCGAAATCATTGGTGCTGTTAATTAGATATGTTGAATAATAATGTGTCATCTACCAGATTAACACTGATCACATGCCGACCCTTGAACCTTCCTTGTTTGATAGCTTGGGTATCAGACAGCTAGAATATTCAGTCTTCCAAACAACTGCCCAAGTACAGTAAGGAAATTGCAGGTTTATAACTATAAAAAACACAAAAAGAAAGTCTACATGTTTGTGGATTACACTACTAACATTTATCAAGGAACACTGTGTATTAATACAACAAAAGATACCAAACAATTTTAAATAAATAAATTATTTTGTTCTAATATAACTGGACATTTAGAATGCAAAAAGGAAGAATTAGTGTTCCACCAACTTCTCTGGATTTATGTTCTATCCATCCTGCAGGCTAATTATCATTTGCAAAGTTGAAGTTTGGGTCATCTCATATACCATTTTGTTTATGGCTGTACAAGTCAAAGTCCAAGAGAAGCAAATTCTTCATGTTCAAGATGACTCAGAGTTTATATAATCATTTCTACTCACATCCCATCAGCTCCAGCTTGGTAACATGGCACATCTATGTGTATACCAAAATGTATTTTCTAACTAGAAATTTACAGAAGAGATCCAGAAATTATCCAAATTATTTGCCATTGTTACCACTATTATGAATATTTTTATTTCAGTTTATATTTCTCAGGAAATTGATCTTACAAGAATTGTGGTATCATTCAAGCCTGGACAACTGGCCTTTCCTTTTATATTTGTTACTACTGTCTTCTACTTGTTCTTATATCTATTTAAGTTAGAAATTTTGTGGTATTCTCTGATTCCCATTTCTTATACTATAACTCCAAAACACTAGGGAATATCATCTATCTGTAAGTAAATTCGAACCCTTTCCACTAGTATTATAACCATTTTGCCACTGCTGTCAGTTAAAGGCCACCAACATCTCTTGCCTCATCCCCAGCTCTCATTTATCTCACAACAATTTTCACCCATACAAAAGATGGGGAGTATGTTTCTTTAAATATTTAAATATCTATCTGTCTGTTTGTCTTTCTGTCTGTCTGTTTATCTATCTATCTCTCCATCATGTATCTTCTATCTTCTATTTATGTTTATATGTGTATCCATGTGCATGCCTGAGATTGTATGTGTTATGCATGTGTGTGGAGGTGTCTGCAGAGGCCAGAAGCCGGGGTGGGTACATTTGGAACTATCAGTTTAGGCAGTTGTGTTCCACGGAGTGGAATAACTGTACTCAGATATGGTGCAAGATCAGTGAGTCATATCTCTAGACTTGAATATATGTTTCATTAAATATAAATGAGATCGAACTACAAATTTCCCATGGCTATTGTGTGTTGTTTGGTCTTTGGGCTTCCTAAATAAATCACACACACAGAGGCTTATTATTACTTATGAATGCCCAGCTTTAGCTTGGCTTGTTTCTTGCCAACTTTTCTTAACTT
>PVIU01034086.1:0-11724 GCA_004026605.1 Ondatra zibethicus | reverse complement strand
CCCAGTGAGGGGCTGGGGTGTGGCTCAGTGGTGGAGCCCCTGCCTAGAATCCCCCAGTGAGGGACTGGGGTGTGGCTCAGGGGTAGAGCACCTGCCTAGAATCCCCCAGTGAGGGACTGGGGTGTGGTTCAGTGGTAGAGCACCTGCCTAGAATCCCCCAGTGAGGGGCTGGGGTGTGACTCAGTGGTACAGCACCTGCCTAGAATCCCCCAGTGAGGGGCTGGGGTGTGACTCAGTGGTACAGCACCTGCCTAGAATCCCCCAGTGAGGGGCTGGGGTGTGGCTCAGTGGTGGAGCCCCTGCCTAGAATCCCCCAGTGAGGGACTGGGGTGTGGCTTAGTGGTAGAGCACCTGCCTAGAATCCCCCAGTGAGGGACTGGGGTGTGGCTCAGTGGTAGAGCACCTGCCTAGAATCCCCCAGTGAGGGGCTGGGTGTGACTCAATGGTAGAGCCCCTGCCTAGAATCCCACAGTGCGGGGCTACGGGTGTAGCTCAGTGGTAGAGTACCTACCTAGAATCCCCTTGTGAGGGGCAACTGGGGATGTGGCTCATCAGTAGAGCTCTTGCCTAATATGTACAAGATTCAACTTCCAGATGAAGTGATGTCCACACTGTAGGCCTTGGGCTATACTCCTTGCCTAAATGTTCTGATTTAACCCATGTCTTTGAAAAGATCACTGTGGTTAGATGTCAGCTGAAGGGAGATGGAAAGAAAGCATTTGTTTCTACAGACAAGGACAGAGTGGAAATCTTCCTCTGCTGCTGGGTTGATGGATAGAAAAGAGCAAAAACCCCAGATCTGCCGGACCCATCAGCTTTCTTGTCTATATCATTTTCCCTTTCGTTGGGAGCACTTTCCAGCCCCTGTCTGTCTCCCTCCTTTTAAGCAAGGACTGGTGCTTTGAAAGCTGTCTAGAGTATGCAGCTTAAGATTCGATTTCCTGGCACACAGACAATTCCCTGCGCTCACCGTCCCTTACAGCACTTCTTCATGGCTGATGCCACCAAGTGCTGTCGCCTGCCTGGAACACTTCCCCCAAAGAACAAGCCAGCAAAAGCCTCCTGTGGAACAGATGTTTCTGTTTAAGGCTGATAGGAACTGTGGGGACATTTTTTTCCCTCTCCATCAGTTTCCAGGCTCGAGATGCAGCTGTTTGCCAGTATCACAGGTGGAGTTCTGATGAGGCCTGTGGCTGAACTGAGCGAAGGAGACAAAGACCTGGCCAATCCCGGGAGGAAATTATTAGCCAATCCAGAGATAAAACAAGTGGTGATGGGCAATTTAGAACAGTCTGAAGGAAACATGTCTTGCTGCTTCCCATAATGGAATTGGAGTAGATTCAGGGTGTGTGTGTGTGTGTGTGTGTGTGTGTATGCATGCATAGGTTTGTTTGTATGCACATACACGTGTATATGTAGAGACCAGAGGTCAATATCCAGTGTTTTCCTCAATCACTCTCCATATTGTTTTTTGAACAAGGTCTCTCTCTTAATCCAGAGCTCACTAATCATCTAAAACAAGTTGGTTCTCAACTTGTGGGTTGTGACCCCTTTGGGTTCAAATGATCCTTCACAGGGGATGCCTAAGGCTATCAGAAAACACAGATGTTAGCATTATGATTCGTAACAGTAGCAAAATTACAGTTATGAAGTAGTAACAAAAATAATTTTTTGGCTGAAGAGCCATCACAATCTGAGGAGCTATGTTAAAGAGTCGCAGCATTAATAAGGTTAAGAATCACTCATCTAAACTGTCTGCCCAGCAAGAACCAGGGATCACATCTCAGTCTGCCCAGTGCTGGGATTTCAAGCATTCACTTCCCTGTCTTTGTCCGTGAGCACCGGGGATTTGAACTCAGATCCTCATGCTTGCATGACAAGTCCTTCCCTCACTAGCCATCTCCCCAGCCTTTGATTTGGATAGACTAAAAAGTATCACATCATGGTTTGACGGTGAAATGTCTCCCACATTTGAATGCTTGGTCCAGCTGCTGACAGCTAGGTTTGGGAGGCTTTGGAACCACTGGAAGGCAGAAGCCAGCTGAAGGAAGTGAGTCGATGAAGACAGGTTTTGAGGTTTGATAGATTCACCCCACTTCCTTTTGCATGTGTATCTCATCTACTGCCGTGAAAGCGAGCAGTCTCACACTTACGCCACAACACCTTCCCACCACAAGAGACTGTAGCTTCAAACCATGCATTTCATCCAGCATTTGGTCAAAGAGAGCAGCAAAGTATCCTTGACCTAGAAATTGGACTAGAAAGATGGTTCAGTGGCTAAGAGCACTTGCTGCTCTGTGAGAGGGGACTAGGGTTTGAGTCCCAGCATCCACAAGTGTCTCACAGTTCTCTGTAACTCAGTTCCAGGGGACCTAATGCCCTCTTTCAGTCCCCACAGGGACCAGGCACTCCTGTGGTACATGCAGGCAAAACCCTTTTGTATAAAATAATTAAAGGGGAAAAAAAGTAGCCTAGACTTCTAACCAACCGAATTGTTGGTTTGGTGACATTTCTGCTAAGATGTCAAGGGGAGTCTGCTGAGTTTCTCATGTGCTACTTTTGACCCAGAGTTTGGGTCACATGACATATGCTGAAGATGTAACATACATGTCCATCTCTTGCACATTAACCATTGGACAGGTGGGATATGAAGGCTGCTTCTCAACAGCCTGAGGTCATCCTGGGAAGTGACCATTCCCACACCTGGAAAGAACAGTCTTTTCATCTCCACTAGAACATTCCATCTGGAGTGTGTGTGTGTGTGTGCACGCACGCGTACATGTTCACACATGTGTGTGCATGTGTGTGTGTGTCTGTCTGTCTATACTGTGTGTGTGCATGTGTGTGTGTCTATGTATGTGTGTATGCCTGTGTTTGTTCATGTATCTATGTATTTGTGTTTTTGTGTATCTGTGTCTGTGTGTCTTTAGGTGTACATGTATGTGTTTCTGTGTCTGTGTTTATGTACATGTGTGTCTGTGTGTCTGTATGCATGTGTGTGTGTCTCTATGTGTGTGCATGTGTGTGGTTGTGTGTGTGGCTGTGTGTGTGTGTGCCTCTGTGGTATGTGAGTGTATTATGTGTATATCTTGGTGCATTCATGTGTGTCCATGTAAATCTGGAGGCCAGAAGTGAGCCTTGGTTGTTACCCCTCAGGAGTCATCCACTCAACTTTCCTGAGTCTCTCACTGGGAGCCTAGGCTTGATGATTGATAATGGCCAGCAAACCCCAAGGATCCTCCTGTCTCCAACTTATCCTTCCCTGGCCCGAAGATGACAAGCACACTCTGCCCAGGGTTTTACATGGGTTTGGGGGTGGAACTGGATTCTCATATTCATACAGCAAATGTTTTACTGACTGAGTTATTTCCCCAGGACCTCCATCTGGGCTTTTCTTTTTGTGGGTTTTTTTCTGCTTTGGTTTAGGTGGGGTTGAATTTTTGAGACAAGGTCTCCTGGGACCAGGCTAGCCTGAAATTCACTATGTAGCCGAGGATGACCTCAAACTCTGAATCTCCCTGCCTCCACATCCCAAATGCTAGGGTTATGGATGTGTGCCACCACTACCAACTAGAATACGTCTAATAAACTGTTTCTGAGCCACTCTCACCAAGTAGGTTCCGCATGAAACCCTGGTATATTTAACCACTTATGACTTTTCTAATTCAGATTTCATTTCACCCAAGTTTCCACAAGGATCATTATGGAAGCAGCAGACAAATATTTAAGTACAAGTTTCTAATGTGATTTCGCGGTGGAAAAATTAAAGGCTGAGAAAATTCCTAGCCATTGACTTCAGTGTTTCAACAAACTGGAAAAAGATTGCAATTATCCCTTAAATGGAAAGTTCTAGAAACACATCTCTCATTTTATAACAGAAACCCCACAGACTGAGAATCAAATCCATCTGGGGGTGGGGAAAGACATTGCTTTTAGTTCACTGTAAAATATAACAGCTTAGTGAGAGAATGTCTGCTATGAAAGTATTTCCTGAAGAGGAGAGAATGGGCCAGGAAAGAAAAAGGTTACTGCATTTACCCAGTGATTAATATGATCCAGAGCTTTGGTGAATGTTCTCAAATTTCCTTCACATCACAATTGAAAGGTTGATATTATTATGTAAATTTTGTAGATGTGAAAAGTGAGACTCAGAACTTAAATAGCCTGCCTAAGAGAAAACAACTAATCGAACTAGAGAAATGGCCCAGCATCCAACAGCCCTGACTGCTCCTGCAGAGGACTTGAGTTCAGTTCGGAGTGCCCATATCTGTCAGCTCACAACCACCTGTGTAACCCCAGCTCTAGAGAATCTTCTGCCCTCTTCAGATCACTGTGGGCACTACACTCAGTGTGCACATATACACATACACTCACTTTACTATAAAATAAATTTAAAAAAAATAAATAAATTTTTGAACACAACTAGTCAATACCTCTGAGATTCTATTAAATACTTCTTTTCAAATCTCGCTTATATGTATAATAGAAAACTCGCTTGTATGAGCAAAAATAAACAAAGGGAACTAATAAAATAAAGCAATATAATGTGTAATAATACAGATACATGATAGCGATGTTTCACAGAGTCTGCTGTGATAAAATTCCCTGACAAAGGCAACGTAAGGGAGATTGTTACTTTGGGTGACTCGAGTATGGCCCCTCTAACTGACGATAGCATGTCAAGGCCCATCCACATATATGCCATGAGTTAGTCTGTCATTCCTTTTCCTGGAGAAGTAATAGTCTATTGCATGGCTATCCCACATTGTATTCAGTTGAGGGGAGTTTGAATCGCTTGCCTTTGGCATTGTGAATGAGCATTCACCTACAAATCTCTGATTATCCGTCTTCACCCACTGGGGTACACACTGAGGAGCTGAGTCTTAGAGGAATTCTGGTGCCAACTTCTTGGGGAGACATAGTCTGATTCTCAGTAGCCATTTTCCTTATAGTCCTGGTGTGTGTCCTTCCAGTGCCGTTCTGGGGATTAACACTTTAATTAATCCCCAGGGACCAACCTGCCCGAGAGTTATATGCACCATGCAGCAAGAGGAATAAGTACAAAATCTTGCCCACTGGGCAATATGTCTGCCCTTCTCATCTTCCATTTGCAAAAGCTCCACTCAGGACTTCACCTTCAAGCCCACTGTTGGCCACAAGCTGTTCTCTGGGCCTCTGGTGCCTGCTGCTCTAGAAGCCAAGGTCCTGTTGGTGTTGTGTGGCTTTTCCTGCAGAGCTATGAGCAAATGTCCATTCACTCTAGTTAAAACACCAATGACTGGCCAAAGAGCTAGTTTGCCCAGTTCTAGCTAAGGGAACCAATGAGTTCGTTGGGCTTACTTATATGAGCATGGACAAGGAGTTACACACAGGAGCACAGATGACTGAAAGAAAGCTATATCTCTGAAAACCCTATTAAAGAATGGGTCACAAAAAAACTACATCCCCAATAGCTCCCTAGCCATTGTAACTGGTTGTAGAACCTCGGAGAAAAACCTTGAAAAGCCTGTAAATTTCTAGCGCTTTTTGAGACTTGTAAGTTGACTCTTATTTCTGAGCCTTAAATTCCCTCCACCCAGGAAGAAATGTCTCAGTTTGAGGGAGAGAGCTATACAAAAACTATAGTCCCAATTGTCTAATCCAGCCCTGATATTAGTGAGACAACATGATAAACCAGAAGAGGAGTCCCCAAGCAGATGGGGGGAAGGGGCTGTGATTCTTGCTGTGAACCATCAACATGGTAAGGTCTAGAATCAGCTGGGAGGCAAACCTCTGGGCATGCCCCTGAGGGATTATCTTTATTGCATTAATTGAGGTGGAAAGACCGTCACATTGTGGGTGACATCATTCCTCCCCACCCCACCAGACTATGTAAGTGAGAAAGAGAACTGAGAGCATCTTGCACCCCATCCCCTGCATCCTGATCATGGATGTGACATGACCAGCTGCTTCAAGATGTAGTTGCCTTGAGATTTTTGCCAAAACGAAGCATATCCTTGAACTGTGAGCCAAACAAGTCATTTCTCTCTTGAGTTCCTCTTACTGGGGTATGTTATCATAGCAAAGGAAAAAGAAACTAAGACCCCTGGACCTAGCTGGGGAAGTAGTATATGTTAAAGATTTGAGGATTCAGAGTGAGGGCTAGAGAGGGTCCAACTAGGGTCGAGAAAAGTGGAAGAGCAGACCTAGGGTGGGATGAAATGATGAAAGGAAAGGGGGCACAGCCGGCATGACAGGTGCTGCCAGCTGGGGCAGAGAAAGACAGGGGCTTCATAGGGAGTCAGATCCTCAGAGAGAGGTGGGTAGAAAAAGTCAGTGCAGCCTTCGTCAGGTCAAAGAGAGAAAGAAATGCATCTGAGCCTGGATCACACACACACACCACACACGCACACACGCGTGCACACACACACACACGCCTGCACCTCATTCCAACTAAATTGTGTTAGTGACTCTACAAAAGTCCCGACTCCAGTCACTCTTTGAAATTGAAAATAAAAGCGGTAATATGTTTCTGGCGGGAGCAAATATACAGGAGCATTTTTCATATTATAGATACAAGAGTTTGGGGCATAGATCTTCGCCTTTTGCAGTCGCGAGAAGCAAGGAAAGGGTGTTGAAATTCAGAAGAGGTTACCGGCGTTTATGTATTATCTCAAAGCAGGAGAAAATGAAAAATCTGAAGTCTCATCTTCTTTCGGTTTCCAAGGAGATGAGCAGATTCGTCTTCCAGGATTCTATTTCTCTTTAAATAAGAGAAGCAGGTGCACACTTCCAGTGCAGTGTAAAGAAATGCAGCTCATGGCTTCGACAAGAAGAAGCATGCGACTGCGACCAGACACCTGACAGGAACGATTTAAGGAAGGATTCAGTTGGCTCATGGTTTCAGGGAATTTTAGAGGACTGGTAAAGGCACCTTCGGTGGAGGCAGTGGGAGTGTGTGGCAGAGGTCGCTCACACCACAGTGGACCAGGAAGTATAGATGGAGATAGTAACCAGTGGCCCAGTTCAGCTCATGGCTCCCCATTGGTTGATTTTTTTCCCCCTTACTCAACAATTAGTTGATTACTTTTCCCAGGAGCTGGAGAGACAGCTCAGTGGTTAAGAGTGCTTACTGCTTCAGCAGAGACTGGAGCTCAGTTCACAGCACCCGTGTAAGCTTAATCCACAACCACCTCCAACTTCAGCTTCAGGGGATCTGACCCCTCTTCTGACCTCTACAGGCACCTACACCTGAATCTCTCTTCTCTCTTCTCTCTCTCTCTCTCTCTCTCTCTCTCTCTCTCTCTCTCTCTCTCTCTCACACACACACACACACACACGTAATTTTTTAATCCTTTTTAAAAGCCACAGACAGGTTTGAGAGACGGCTCGTCACGCCATGGCAGTGCCAGGGCCTGGGATCACTCTCCAGAGCACACAGTTAAAAGGCAAGCACGGTGTCTAGCCCTGCAACTGCAGCGCTAGAAGACAGAAGGAATCAGAGAAGCCACAGAACACCCCATAAGAATCTTCCTACCCAGCTCTCGGAACACTTAGCTCTCACCTTTGCTCTTTATGAGCCGAACCGTTAAGTGTACAGAAACCAGCTCCTCTTTCTCCACTCCCTCTCTCTTATGGCCAACAACTTCTCCTTTTTAAAAAAAATTGCTGATTTATTTTCCATACCAGCTGCAGTTTCCCCTCCCTCCTCTCCTCTCGTTTGCCCCTCCCACCTCCTCTCCGACACCTCCTCCAAACCCTCTCCTCTTCTCTTTCTGTTCAGGGAGAGGCAGGTCTCCCATGGGCAGCAACAAAACAGGGCATATCAAGTTGCAGTAAGAATAAGCATCTCCCCTTGTATTAAGGCTGTCCGAGGCAATCCAGGATGAGGAGTAGGGTTCCAAGAGCCAGTCAAAGTTCTCATTGTTAGGAGTTCCACAAGAAGACCAAGCTACACAACTGTCACATGTATGTAGGTGGCCTAGGTTGGTCCCATGCAGGCTCACTGCTTGTCTGTTCAGACTCTATGAGCTCCTATGAGCCCAAGTTAGTTGTTTCTGTGAGTTTTCTTGTGATGTCATTGACCCCTCTGGTTCCTACAGTCCTTCCTCTCTCTCTCCAGCAGGATTCCCTCAGCTCGTTTTAATCTTCGGCCGCGGGTCTCTGCATCTGGGCAGCATGGTCTTGCTCACTGCTGTGGTCTTCGTGTCTCCTGGTCCATTGTCTACACACTAGGAGATTAGCAAATACTAAGGGAATTGATGGATGATTTAGAAGAGGAATGGGTGAGAATGCCTGGTTGGCAAAAGCAGCTCTCATCTCCAGGGGGTAACAGACAGTGTACTGCGGGGGTCTGGAGAGCTGGCTCAGCAGTTAAGAACATTTGCAGCTCTTGCAAAGGACCCCGGTTTGGTTCCCAGCTCCTACATCCCACTGCCTGCACCTCCAGTTCCAGAAGATTCAGTGGACTCTTCTGGCCTCCAAAGGTACCTATGCTTACATGACCCATGCGCGTGCGTGTGTGCACGCGCACACACACACACACACACACACACACACAACACCACTGCCACTTGCTGGTAACCAAGTAGTCAAACACATGAGCCTATGGGCTACATTTAACATTCAAGCCATAACACTCTCTCCGTTTGTCACCTCTCTTGCTCATTTCAGTCTCTCCTGTACGTTTCAACAGGTTTCTTACAGGAAGTAATGGTGCCTTTTCCCTCTTCCCACTCCACAGCAGCAACAAGGGGCTCCTTTGGATTTCCCATTGCTGTCTCAGTTTCCTTTCAGGGAAAGCATACTCAATCACAAGCCACACCACGATTCCCACTGAGGACATGAATTGAAGCATTCATTTCTCTCGGGTCTGCTGTCAACTTGACCTGGGGAATCACAAATGTCAGTCGAGTTGCCTCTAGAATTTGAGATCTGTGCTCATAAGCAGTGCACACTAAATACATTCAATAAAGGTTGATAAAGCCATTTCTGCAGAAGGCTGTGGGGAGCAACACTGAGTCCGTCAATGAAGCTGCCACAGCATGAGGAAGGCAGAGAAAGCTCACTGGGAACAAAAGCAAGGAAGAGTGTTCTAGAACTCAGCGGAGTGCAGCTGAGGCTGAAGCTTTGAGATCTAAGAGCATGATGTGGCAAACAAAAGGCGGTAAAAGATTATTTTCATTTATGTATTACGGAGCGTGTGTATGTGCGTACGTGCGTGCGTGTGTGTGCGTGCGTGCATGCGTGTGTGTGTTACCCTCCACCCATGCACGTGGGTTTGGGAGGATCAAACTCAGGTCATCCACCTTGCCAACAAGTGCTTTTACTCACTGAGCCACCTTCCCAGTTCTCTGTCTTTCTTTGTTTTGGAGATAGAATTTCAGGCTGGGATCAAAAGCACACATCACTGTGTCCAGTTTGTGCCGTGCTGGGAATCAAACCCAAGAGTTCCTGCATACTAGACACTATACCAACTGAGCCACACCCCCAATTCCAGAATGCAGGTATGTTTCTGTTTGTTTGTCTCTTTCTTTCTTTGTTTAACTGTTACTCCTTTCATAGAAATTATCTGGACTTCCCATCTGGAGTTCTGAGCGCCCCAGGCAAACCCTTTCCCCTGCTCCAGAGCAGGACACCAGAGGACTTTGAATCTAAAGTGTTTTGAAGGAACTGGAGAGATCCCACAGCAGTTAAGAGAGCCTACTATTCTTGCAGAAGAACAGAGTTCAGTTCCCAGCACCCACATCAGGTAACACATAAACACCCTTAACTCTAGCTCCCCGGAGTCCCACATCCTTTTCTGGCTTCCCCAGGCACTCACACATATGTGCACATACCCACACAAATACACATGATTTTTTTAATCAATAAAATAAATCTTTTAAAAAAACAAATAAAATGTTTTCTATTCTCCTTGACGAATCAGCTTGGGGTGAAAGGAAGCTACACTATTACTCTATGTGATTAAACAGGGAAACAGCATTCCTTTTGGCTTTCCCTTCCTCTGCTCCATTTTTTTTCAAGGCAGAAGCAAGCATGAGATAAATCTCTCAGCCTGTCTCCCAACACCCACATAACAAATCTCATTTAAGGCAGATTTAAAATGCAGTATTGTAGAGTGGTACCTATTACTCGCGACAGTGCGATGCTCTTCCCCACAAGTCTGGTCACCATTATATATAATTTATGAATCCAGCCCAGAGACAAGATACAGAGAAAATGAACACAGACTCCAGTGTCTGCGGTAATGAAATCGCTCTCTGGTTTCATGTCCCTCTGAGTTCATGCTCTCATTTCCATTTCTCGATTTCTTTCCGAATTTGTTACCGAAGTGACGGACGCTCCATTACAATGTCTTTCCCTCGACTCTTTCGCCCTGGCTTTCTCCCCTGCCATCCACTAAATGCTGTGGCCTTTTGCTGGGCCATGCACTTATTTTCCAATTACCGTGGGTAAACAGGGATGAACTGGCAATTGAATCGAAGCTTTCAACTCTTTGGATCGGATCTTCTGCAAAATTTCCACAACTGAGACGTAAACATCAAAGCTGTCGTCTGTGGAAATGACAAGTGTTGTGGGAAAATAATAATAATCTTTCCATGCAAAGAGCGATTTCTGCAGAGGCATCTTCACCCCAAAGTGACTCAGTGTTCCAAGAAGACACATTTCCGGGTCTGTCGGAGTGATGCTGCCGTTTGTTTTCCTTGAGAGAGGCTGCCCATCAAATCTCCATTAGCAGGTTGAAAATGTATTTAGGAAGCCGACAGGTAGTATTCAGAGGGCTAATGACCGCTGATTTATGAATGCTGAGTGGCATTTCAGCAATTGGAGTCACAGTGATGACTGGGGCTGCAGCCAGCTCTCCTCACCGTTCAAGCCGGAGCAATCATTCAAAGCCAGTTAAATGATTCTGATGTATGACCTTCACCTTCCAGGGTCCACTCGATTTGCTCTCTCGGTGTGTAAATTCCAAAACTGCAATTCCCCTGCACCCCCAGAGATTCCATTTAAGTCAGCATTATGCATGCACCGAGAACTGGGGAATTCTCCCCTCTCTTATTTCTCTCATTAAATTTACTCAGTACATTCGGCAATTAAAATTTCATATAGATTTCTTCTTATGATTGACGTTTGGCCTTGATAAAACAAGTATCAGATTTGGCCTCTCTGAAGATTGCAGGGAAGGGGGTGGGTCTGGACAGTGTTTCCAGGGAGGTGAAGAGGGGCTAATGCTCTCATTAGCATTTTGAGCAGACTAAAGTGTGAAGGGATGGCTCTACCCCAAAGTGAAAGACACTGGGGAGCCAGGCCAAGACCAAGAAATAAGCCCAATCAGCTTTGAACACTGTGCTTGTTTAGTTCAACGATGTTGAAGGAAAACACTCACCGGCTCTTAGATCAGACAGACACCCTTGTAGATCTTGTAGAGCAAAACCTCTGTGTTTCAGTTATAGACCTGGTACCCAGAGGAAACAGGGCTTCCCCAGCATGGCAGAGACATGACCATTCAGAAACGTCTTCCGTCTAAATGTTGCATAGGAGCTTTGCGGGGCGACCACGTGACCAGAACCCGGCATATGAAGCATTGAGGGAAGGCAGAGTTAGGAGCTGGAAGAGGCTCAGTTGATAAAGTCCTTACCTTGCAAGCACGAGGACCCAAGTAAATCTCCAGAATCTAAACAAAAATAAAAAACCAAGTGTGGTAGAACGTATGTGTAGCCCAGTGTTTGGCTTGGGGTGCTA
>PVIU01034085.1:0-11721 GCA_004026605.1 Ondatra zibethicus | reverse complement strand
TGTTGAGCACATGTCCTTGTTATAAGATTGAGCATCCTTTTGGTATATAACCAAAAGTGGTACCGCAGGATCTTGAGGTAAGTTTTTTCCTAATTTTCTGAGAATTTGCCATACTGATTTCCTAAGTGACTGTAACAGTTTGCACTCCCACCAGCAATGGAGGAGTGTTCCCTTTATCTCACATCCTTTCCAGCATAAGCTGGCATCAGTGTTTTTGATCTTGGCCATTCTTACAGGTGTAAGATGGAATCTCAGAGTTGTTTTGATTTGCATTTCTCTGATGACTAAGGATGTTGAGCATTTCCTTATGTGTCTTTCAGCCATTTTAGATTCCTCTGTGGAGAGTTCTCTGTTTAGGCCTGTATGGAACATAATGAACTTTAATTTAACAATAAATATTTTCATTGAAAGAAAATATTTTAATTTGAAACTAGTTCTTAGATTTAGTTACAGGAAGGAAAACGGAGAAGATTCCAGAACACTGGTGTAAATGGAGACCGTACTTTTGTTTTCCAGTTGCCCAGACCCAAATAATCACACAAAACTTATTAATTACAACACAGTTTAGGCATATTTCTAGCTAGCTCTTCTATCTTAAATTAACGAATTTCTATTAGTCTATGTATTGCCATTTGGCCATGATGTTGCCTCATTTTCTGCATGTCTTGCTTCCTCAACAGCTGGCTGGCATCTGTTTGACTCTTCCTACTCTCTCTATATATCTATGTTCAGATTTCCCACCTGACTTTACTCTGCTAAGCCATTGACTGAATCAGCTTTATTCCACAACCAATAAGAAACAACACATATACAGAAGGACATTGCTCATCACACTGGAGGAACTTTAAATGAATTTTAAACCTATGAATCCTATAGGGATGAGCTTACTGCTTAATTTCAAATACTAGTTTCAGCCAAAAAAAAAAAGTTATCCATTTCACCATCTTAGAAGTCCATCATGTGATAATTGAAATAGTTAAAAGGAAGTTGCAAAACTGTGTCTGAATGTCACAAAATTTCATGAGTACCTAGTGGGTAACTAATTATTTAAAATAAAATCCCTTTAGGAAAACTTAGTTGAATCATCTAATTGCTTCTCCTAGACCAGAAGGAGGCTCTTGCAATTATAAGAAATACTGGACATTGCTTTAAGTTATGACTTGGGACAGAGGTCTTTAACTGAGACTGAAAATTATTTATGTGAATATAGATTAGTGTAACCAGAACATCATGAATGACCACAAGACAGTGACACAATTTGTATAAAATTTACATAAGGAATTGTAACCAATATGTGTTATATTTGTGAATAGTTAATGTGTCTCCTATTCACTTTGCACACACACACACACACACACACACACACACACACACACACACCCCAGAGAGACTTAGAGAAGGGTAATGCTTTCATAGGATGAATGAAAACAAAACAAATGTAAAAGTGAGAAAACACGCTAACAAACTAGATGCTTAACATCAAAGTAATGGGTAAGAAAAATATGGCTTATGTGTATACTTTTGTATGTATAAATGCAACCCTCTAAGTTTCTACTCTCTCACACATAGTGACATATGCACACATATGTTCATGAACCCACATAAGTAAAATAAAGTACAGAAATAAAAGACTTCAATAATAAAAGTTATAAAACAGCAATGAGAGAAATTAAAGACATCAAAAAATAGAAACCCTTCCCAACTTCATGGATTGGAGGAATTGATATTGCAAAAATAATATAGTTTTCACAACTGTATATTAATTTAATGCAATCACCATCAAAATCCAAACAACAGTCTTCATAGAATTAACCAAAATTACCCAAAACACATTAGAAACACAAAGACTCTTGTTTGCATTAGCAGTCTCTCCCTGCATTCTTTCCTTATTACACTATAATCTATATTTCATATACTGTTTTGGAAGATTTCTGCATCTTCCCAATCTCTTATCAGCTACTGAACTGCTGTGGCTATTAAGATTGAAATGCACATACAGAAAGCTTCAAAGTTAACATTCACATGTAAGAAAAAGGTGAAACATTTGTCTTTTGACATTTAGGGTACATCACTTAGGATGAGAATTTCTAGTTGCATACATTCATATGCAAATTTTATTTTTAAACAGCTTAATAATATTTCATTGCATAAGTGAAGCACATTTTAGTTATCCATTTATTACTTGATCACATCTAGGCTGTTTCCAAATTCCATCTATCATGAATAGAGCAGCAATTAACATGAATGAGCAGTGAAAAGGCAGATATATAGACCAGTATAACAAATGGGAAAATCCATAAATAATTCATAAATAAGTCGATGCACAACTTATTTATTTTTTCTTAATTTTTAAAATTATTTTATAGCTCACCCTCAGCTTACTCTCCCTCTTCTCCTACCAGTCCCTCACCCCACTATCCCTCTGCATCCCCCATCCTCTCCTCCTTTCTTTTATTAAAAAAAAGGGAATGTCTCCCATGTATATCAACAAAACATGGCATATCAAGTTGCAGTAAGACTAAGCACTTCTTAAGGTGCATTAAGATCTGGGAAAGGCAACCCAATATGAGGAATAGGGTTACAAAAGCCAACAATGCAGTCAGAGATAGCCCCTGCTTAAACTCTTAGGAGTCTCACAAAAAGACAAAGCTATGCAACTGTTCTGTACATGCAAAGGTCAGATCCATGTAGGCTCCCTGGTTGTGGGTTCAGTCTCTGAGCTCTTATAAACCGAAGTTAGTTGATTCTGTGGCCTATCTTCTGGTGTTCTTGACCCCTCTGACTCCTATAATCCTTCTTCCCTCCCTTGAACAGAATTCTCTGAGCTTGCGCTAACGCTTGATTGTGAGTCTCTGCATCTGTTTCCATTAGTTGCTGGATGAAGCCTCTCAGATGACAATCAGGCTAGGCATGAGTTTGAGTATAGCAGAATATTGTTAGGCATCATAACACCATTTTCTTTTTTTATCCAATCATGTTTGGTTCCATCTTAGACCTCGGGGTCATTCAGCCTCAGGGTCCTGGCACTGCAGGCAGTGTCAGGGGTGTGCACACTCTCATGGCATGGTTCTGAGTCTGAACCCATCATTTGTTGCCCATTCACACAATCTTTATGCCACCCTTACTCCAGCATGTCTCATAAGCAGGGCAGACTGTAGATCAAATGTTATGTGCCCAGAACACAACTTATTCTTAAATTGGTACCAGTAATTGCACATGTTGCATGAACTGGCCTTTTGGAGCCAATTCCCTATGAATTTACCTATGCCAAGGTGCAGGGGGAAGGGCCTTGGTTCTGCCTCAAGTGGTGAGACAGACTTTTTTGACTCTCCATGGGAGGCCCTATCCTCTCTGAGGAGTAGATGAATGTGGGGTGAGGAGAAGGTGGAGGAGTGGGAAAAAGGGAGGGAGAGGGAACTGGGATTGATATGTAAAATGAGATTGTTTTAGAAATGATAAAATGTGCCCAACCCATACCATCTAGAAAGTACAGCTACCTTGATGTGGATTCCCCTCACTATGCCGTGAATACCTTTGGTCAATAAAGAAGTTGATTTGGTCCTATAGCAGGGTAGAATATAGCCAGGCTGAAAAAGAGAATGTAGGCAGAGTCAAAGAGATGCCATGTAACTTCTGGAGGAGAAAGACACCCACTGGAGCCTGCAGGAAACTTGCTGGTAGGCCACAACCTCATGGTGATGTGCAGATTAATAGAAATGGGTTAATTCAAGATATAAGAGCTAGCCAATAAAAAACTGAGCTAATAGACCAAGCAGTGTTGTAATTGATACAGTTTCTGTATAATTATTACAAGTCTGGGCAGCCAGGAATGAACAAGCAGCTTCCACCAATAAATTGTCACCAATGTGGGTAACTACGTCAACATAAAAACCTGAGAAAGATTGAAAAGAAATTCTAGACACAGACACAGACACACACACACACACACACACACACACACACGCAAACACACACTCACACACTCCAGAGTTTAGCACAGTTTCTTGAGAGCCACAATTTTTTTATTCTGGATGGGTTCACAGCAAGCAGGGGCACCATGACTCCTTTAAGAATGATGCAGGAAAAACTAAGCAGCGTCTTTAAGAAGAGCAGCTTCCTGGTTCACCAACACAAATTGCTCTGACACTTTTGGGAGGTCCAGCTATGGAGCATTTAAATGGGGTTTGTGGGCAGAGTGCTACAACTTGCTTAATGGCAACATAAGCCTGCTGTGTGCCTGAAAATGGGGCTGTGAGCATGGGTCATGCTGAACAGACATCAGCCATATTGGACTGGGCAGAGCCAAAAGGCAAAGCAGCCCTAGTTCTAGCTATGCTGCTTAGCATTTAAAGAAGTGGTCCTTGTTAGAAAAGGATTACAGATACAAAATAGAGACAAATTCAGATTACATCTACACAGGTCGCAGTGTTGGAAAAATGTAATAGGCTTGGGAGAGAGAAGAAATAGTTACAGAAAATGTAGATGGTTTTAAAAAATAAAACAAAGTCTTTAAAGAAACAGAATACAGAGAGTCAAAGATAAAAGAGTAAAGAAATATAAGCCATGTAAAGATAGAAAATATGCAGAGAGTCTGGATTATGTATATTATCATGTTTTCTTTTAATTTTTTGACTGTGAAGAAGCTAAGTAAAGAGAGACATTTCATTGTACAGGCTGCTAAGCTAAACCAACATATATATTTTAAAGATATCTTGACTTCAAAATTTGGGTTTAAGAATATGTTGTTGATTTGGAAAAGAGGTTCTGCTTTTGCTTCCATAGAAAATAAAAACCTGTGGATTCCTTCCAGACTAATGTGGTTTGATGGAACAAGACTTCCTGAAAGGTCTCTGTGAACCTTAAAATTACTTTGTCAAACAAAAACCAGGAAGCAGTTTGGAGAGAACCATGCCCAAATACCCAAATACTGTTTATAAATGCTGGTTTACATTTAAAGGGGGATATGCTAGAGATGAATATTTGCAATGGCATAGATCTTGGTATATTGATATAAATTTAAGGACAGCTTTGTTATATGTATATTTCTGCTCTTGTTTAAGGTATTGTGTTTGTGCAGTTCATTTAAAAATGTAATTTATAATTAAGAAATACAGGTTAATAGAGAGTCATCTCTAATAGTCAATTTTGTTGTCATGTTAGTTAAATTTTCTTTTTTTTTCATTTAAATACTGCCTGGCCCATTATCTCCAGCCCCTTATTGGCTAACTCTCACATATTATCTTAGCCCATCTCCATTAATGTGTATCGCCACTTGAGTTGTGGCTTACCAGCATGAGTCTAACCAGTGTCCATCTTGTGCTGGAGAAGCATGGCGTCTGTGTCTGCCACACTGCCTTCTCTCTCACAGCATTCTGTTTTGTCTACTCTGCCCACCTAAGGGCTGCCCTATCAAATGGCCAAGGCAGTTCTCTTTATTTAACCAATGAGGGCAATACACAAATAGAAGACCCTCCTACACCACACATCTAAACACCAAAGAGCATACAACTTCACAAAAGTAACATTACTACAGCTGAGATCACATCCTGGCCATCACACAATGATAGTAGATCATTACCCTACTCTTAACAATAGATCATCCTGTCAAAATCTAAACAGAGAAATTCTGTACAGAGATATATTTCAAATGGATAGTTATTCTTCAAACCTTTCAAATACTAACAGAATATGGCATTTAAAAGAGGATAATGGGCATCAAAGAAGCTCCTTATGGAGTTGGTTAGCCATTTGGGCAAGAAACTGCATTTTTCTGGACTATTTGATGTTATCCGGTATGAACTGGATATGGAGGACCCACAGAAATATAAATGCTGAACTTGCCTAAAGAAGGTGAGACAGTACTACAGGGTTCTTGCTTTATGAAAGAGTCTGCCAGATATTCTGCAGGACACAGAAGAAAGTGACTGACAAACTGCCAATATAGGCAGAACTATATTTGAAATTTGTTACTTTATGAAAAAGTCTGCCAGATACTATAGGTCTGTGGGCTGAAGATAAATACCCTAACATTTCAGAGGAACTTTGGGTGACTCTCAAGACAGTGAGAAGTCTCTTTAAATTTAGAGTTTTGGAAGTTGTTTACAATGTACTTCCTGTTAACTTGGGTAATATTATATCCTACTGGAGTCTTTGATTGAGTTGGAGAATAGATAGTTATAATTATAGTTTTTCTTAGTTATGATAAAAGATGAAGTATATATAAATATTGTAACTGTAATTCTTGCTTGGCACCTGCTTTATTATATGTAATTTTACTATGTTAAAGTTAAAAGCTTTGTTTTTATTTAGACAGAAAAGAGAGGTGATGTGGAATTCCTCTCAGTATACTGTGAACAACATTTTTAATAAAGAATCTTCTTTGGTCCTATAGTAGGGCAGAATATAGCCAGGCTGGAAGAGATATATATAGAGAGAAAGGAGGCAGAGTCAGAGAGATGATATGTAGCTGCTGGAGTAGAAAGACGCCTGCCGGAGCCCCCTGGAGACTTGTCTGTAGGTCACGACCTTGTAGTGATGCACAGATTAATAAAAATGGGTTAATTCAAAATATAAGAGGTAGCCAATAAGAAACCTAAGCTAATAGACCTAGCAGTGTTGTAATTAATACAGTTTCTGTGTCATTATTTTGGGTCTGGGCAGCCAGAAACAAACAAGCAGTCTCCGCCAAAACTACCTGAACAAATATTACTGGGAAAACTGGCTATCTACATGCAGAAGATGAAAGAAACCCCCATTCTTTGTAAATGCCAACTCAAAATGGCTCATGCACCTTGATGTAAGAGCTGAAATTTGATGATACTATGGGAAAACACAGGAAGCCAAATCCATATACTGGTACAGGGAAAGACTTTCTGGATTCCCAAGACACAAGAAACAAAAGCAAAACTCAACTGAAAGTCCATCAGAACAAATGACTTTTTCAAAGAAGAGGCACCAGCCTACAGTGCAAGAAGACATCCATCAGAAGGGGCTTGTTTGTCAGATGTTCACCTTCTGCGCCATCAATGCTCTTATTCTTTCTTATAATCAATTAATGGTCAACAGATGAATGTTTTCTGTGAGGAGTATAAGATCAAGACAGAGAGCACCCTGCACTGGAATGCTGTGTGGACTGGATCCAAAATAGCTATGTCCTGTTATCCCAGCAAGAAGCAGTATCTTTTGAAAGACAACAAAGGGCATATTAGCCCATGGCATGAGCAGATAATAGTGAGTAGAACAGACTGTATATGTTTCTCAGGATTAATTTCCCATTTCACACAAAAATTGGATTTTTATATTTTCAAACAAGTAAAAAGGCAATTATATATTTATTAATAAATCCATGTTATAACTATTTGTTAAAACATTAAAAATAATCTAAGAAGAAAGAATTCTGAGAACTATAACATTTGAAATGGGACTATGGTAGTCAAATATTGGTTTCAAATTCCCCATTAACAGAGTTTTTCTTTCAATTTTTTGTTTTTTTTTGTACTTTATTATTTCACTGTAAGTTTTGACTATATAATTCAATTTTCTTATTTTTGACAATTTTGATTGATTGTCTTGTTTCTTTTGAAAGCCATTGACCCCATGTAGGACAACACCCTTAACTTATATATAATAGCTTCAGAGATGTATATTTCTTCCTAATTTCTGTTGAGGTCATTCAAATTTAGCAGTGGAAATAATATTTTTGCAAGTCTCAGAAATAAAAATAATTTCTATACTATAAATGAGCAGAAGGCACAGTAATAATCTCTGCAGTAGTAGTGGGCCCAACACCTGTCCAAACAGAAAACAAATAGGTAGTGACCTGCCCAAGACTATGTCCTAAATCGTGGGGTGCTAATGTATGTGTGCAAGCTTTTGCACTCACTATCAGTCCCAGAAAACACAGCCGTTTTAAAATTAAAAATCTGGGGGGAGTTGTTTAGATTTTTTTAGACCCCTGTATTGGGATATTCAACAGATATAATTTTTAAAGTTTAATATTTTAAAAGTTTCTGTATCTGCAAATGTCTACTTTTACTGAAATAGACATATGTCCAATAAAAGTAATTTCAGGGATTAAAATACACATAATAAAACATTAAGTTGAAGAGATTTAAAAATCCAGACATTGTGGTTGATGAGTGTAATCACATCATTTAAGAGGCTAAGATTGTCATGAATTAGAGGCCAGTTTGGAGCAGATTATGAGACCTAATGCCAAAATACAACAAAAGAATTTTGAAATAACAACAACAAAAAATCTTAAAGGTAGTTAAGTTTGAAAACCAGGTTACTTTTTCTATTTTCCCTAGTGCTGTAATATCTGGAATTTTAATTCAAAATCTATCCAGTAAAGAGGAGTAATGTGAAGCGATTATGAACATCTGATAGAGTAAATTTAGTTCCAACTCATTTGAAATGTATTTAAAGCAGTTTCAAATGCAGTGCATTTAAAGTCCAGCAAGGATTTTTAAGTGGCCAGCTCTGTCTGCTGCTGTTCCTGAGTCCCTGATGCTGTGCTTTGGTTTTCTCCTCTGATGAAATGTATTATTTGGAAAACTGGTGACCTCCCACAAGGTTAAGGATGGAATTAGAGTTTAACAGGAGGCAGCTGGAAGAAATACTCACATTTAACACTTAACGTAATCCTCAAAAAGTCCCTGGCAGTGGTGAAGAAGTCACAGTTTGACTTCCCCCTGAAAAAGACTAACAATAAAATAGTCAAGTCCAGTTTTAGAATACTAACTGGAAATGAAACAGAAGTATCAGGTTCTTTAAACCCAAGTCAATATGGAGCAGTTTCCTTGAATAGATTCAATCTGCAACCCTATTTCTTGTGGCTTCCACTTTAGTCAATTGGTTTAAAAGCTCATTTAAGCAATGGATTATCTATAATGCAGTAACTTCTCTACAGAGTTTTAATATTTCTCACATGTAAAACCAATTCAGCGAGGCCTCAGTGAGCATAATAGTTGTAATCAGAAATCTAAAATGGTCATTTTCTATAAAGTTGATGTCAAGAAATCAATAATACAGGTTTTTTATACATGGGGCTGTATTTTTCTGATGTTATTTTATTTAAAATGTGTGCTTTTCAAATAATAGTTCTATTATAATCTTTCTTTAAAATAATCCCAAGTCCATTAAATATATATAAAAAATCTTACTGAAGTAAAATGTAAAGATTTATATTTACCACATGTTATTTGATAGACAATTTTAATAATAGAATATATCTATAATTTGATAATATATTTACATAACGTAGTACTCTCTTTCTCCAGGTCTCAGAATATCTAATATGTTTGAGTTCTTGTTTTGCTATCTGCCACTATTCTCTAGCTATTGTGACTGAAGCTCAATTCATAGAAAAGTGTAAACATCAGAATATGGATTTCTTTTCCATTCTTCTATTTCTTAACTATGAGGTTTATATATAGCCTCATTTCTAGCAGGCATCCAATGACAGGTATGGACCAAAATGAAATATTTGATTACTATAAGTTGGAAGTATGTAGTATTGTTATCAAAAATATCATAACTGGTTGACATTTTCATATTAAAACAATTTTCTTAGATCCTTCAAAAGTATCAGTGGATACCAGCTTGTGATAAGCTGTATAGTTAGAATGTCCTAAAAGTTTGCCGCTTCCTGCTAAACTCACAACTGAACCTCTGTATTCACTAATACATGCAGGCTGCATTTTGAGAAATGAGTAATTAACATCCCAGTTGTACATATTAATTTTGGGGTCTTGGTGCATTCTGTGAAAAGAGACAAGATGACCAATTTCAAGCAAAAGAACCATCATTTCCCTAATTATTTAAATAATAAGACTTTTCTACTATAAACCTGGTATTTAATTCATGAACCTTCCTTCAGTGTTCATATTTTTGCAGCTTACCAGGGAAATTTATTATGGTCCTGAACATATGAACAGTCCATCTGAATTTATTCCAAATGTCTACAGTTCTGTCTGTCCACTTCTGTCCTGTGAGAATAGCTAAAGTGGAGGAAAGTGGAAAAATCTGTTGGACCACACTAGTTGGTGGGCTTCTGACTCATTGCTCAAATATGTATTGTTGAGATGTTCTAACTAGTCAAGTGTATGGGAAATTAAGATTTCAGAAGCTATAGAACAGGTGCCAATGTCAACAGAGACTGTGAGACAATATTACAAGTCAATATAACAGGAATCCTGTGTTAATGGCAACTAGAGGCTACATTGTAAATTCTAAGATTTTACTCATTTTCATAGTATCATGTATTAGTCCCTTTAACAAACAGCTTTGTTTTATCTTTATTACTTCTACTTTTCTCTCATATTCTAATATTACTGTAGGGAACATATTTGACATTCTGTATTTGATGTTCCAATTTAATATATCACAGACTAGATAACAATTATATCACCTAATTATATAGTTTAACACAACTAATGAACTAACCAATTGTGGAAACTTGAATGTAATTGTCCCCCATAATCTTATAGATAGTGGCATTATTAGGAAGTGGTCTTTATTGGAATGGGTATGACCTTGTTGGAAAAAGTGTTTCACTGTGGGAGCGGGCTTTGAGGTTTGCTATGCTCAAGATACCACCCAGTGTCTCAGTTGACTTTCTGTTGCCTGCAAGATGTTTCTCAGTGATGTCTCCAGAAGGATACCATACTCACCACCAGGATGATAATGGGCAGAACCTCTGAAACTCTCAATTAATTATTTCTTTACAAGAATTGACGTAGTCACAGTGTGTCTTCACAGCAATTGAAACCCTAAATAACTAAGATAACAATATATTAAAATTCTCCATAAGTCATTTTATTTGGGCAGGAAACCATAAGAATACTATAATAGTTTAAGAGACCAAACAGAAGACAAGCATCTTTACTTCAAAAATCTAACTTGGGAAAGAATAAAGATGGACACACCACAGTCAAGGGTTGGGCATAAACTCTTGGTAAAGACAAGAAAGCAAGGTGGTCTCTGGGAAAATAGGAAGAAAAGTAGAAAACATGGAAAAACTTAGTGATTGAAATGTGATGAGATTGAAGGGAAGTATTTTCAAACATTCTGACTGTAGAAACAATAAATGTTAAATTACCAAGTGTTCATCTTCAAGGGTATGAAATATCTCTAAGGTCATACTGGTTAAGGACTTATGATAATGAAAAGGCAGTTATGTCACTAATCCCTTCTCTGAAAATAGTGATAATATTTTTTTAGGGACAGATATCATAGTTTATTGTATATACTATTTATTTATTTATTATTATTTTGTGCAGGGTTTCTCGTTGAAGACTTGACTGTCCTGGAACTCACTCCATACACCAGGCTGGCCTTGAACTCAGAGGTTCACCTTCTTCTGCCTCCAGTCTGCTGGGAATATAGGCGTGCACCAACACCACCCAGCTAGAAGTCATATTTTAGAATCATGAAGAGTGATGAGTAGATGAGAAGGCTTGTGCAGATTATAAACTTCCTCATGGGAAGTTTGCTGGAAAAGGAATAATTCTAGACACAGTTATTTATGACGCATTTTGTAACTATGTCTGTTCTAATAACTGTTTCAATTGGTGTAGTTGGCATTTTCTTTGGGCCATAAACCAGCTTCCAAATAAAGACATGAGGACTTATTATTAATTATGAATGCTGGGGCTTAGCTTAGGCTTGATCCACTAGCTATTTAACTTAATTTAATCTGTTTCTATTTCTCTATATTTC
>PVIU01034084.1:0-11725 GCA_004026605.1 Ondatra zibethicus | reverse complement strand
ACACATCCACATTCACATCCACACACATCCACATCTACATCCACATCCACACACATCCACATCTACATCCACATCCACACACATCCACATCCACACGCATCCACCACCACATACTTAGCATATCACAGGTTAAAAATATTTTAGCATTCCTATGGAACGCTTGATTTAAACAGTACTTGAGTCCCTTCATTTTTTTTTTTTACTGCTATCCTAATGATCACATATATCCCCCATTCACGGACACAATAGCAGAATCTGTTTAGCAAGGATGAGTTTATCACTCAGGAATGAAATTGAAACTCCCATCACAGCTCATCGCATTCATCTGACAACAGAAACTGTGGCGCTTCAGTCTGACCCAAGGGTCTGGAAACATTGCAGCTTATTAGGCAGAGTTTTTATGATAGCCTCATTTGCAGAGATGTTTCCATCACCGTAATACCAAATGTCCTCTAAACCAAGAAAATGGGATTAACTGTGACCCTGTCAATCTCTGTTCTTTCAAATGTAACAGCTCACAATTTCGTTATTTGTTGCTGAACCTTCATAAGATTCCAATCTGACGAATGTCTTTCAACTCCTATTAAGATCAAACGCAGCGCTCTGCACCTTGTCAGCCGTGACATTCATGAAGAGTGGTAGATCCTCTCTGAAACCTCTGAGCCTGTGTAAGTAACATGGTGTCCAGGTAAAGGTTATTGTGTAGCAGTTGAAATATTAATGGAATCTGCTGGCAATTTACAACAGTGTGGCATTATAAACGCTCAAGGTTTTCTTTTCTCCCGGAGATACAGACAAAGCTGAGAATACAGTCGCAAGCTCTAATTACCACATTTGAAATCCACACACATGCATCTGAAAGGAAAGCCATCTTCCCCCTGGAAGTGAACTATCAGTTCACTTCATTATCAGACGGAAGCAACAAGGACTCTGCTTCCTCAAGCTTAAGGACACACTCACCCCTTGTAACAGCACATTCATTCAAATTAAGCTCTAAGGCGCTAAAGTTAGTTCCAGAAAACAAGTCAGAAAATATTAGTCCAATCAAAACAGTTTTTGAAAGGTGATTGGTTTATAAGTTTAGAAGTAGAAAGTTGGGTAGTGAATGCAAACCAGGAAAAAAAATAAATGTCTCTAAGAGTGATAAATTCTTAGATATTAACAATTAATATGGCTTTTATATGGCTCCATATATATGGCTTTTATAACTCATACATATGCTGTCTATATATACTCATATATATATATATATATAATGGTTTTTATAACTCCCCCTTGAACTAATTCCTTTCTTGTCTAAGAAAGAATAATTGCTTCTGTGGAGAATCTTAAGGGAGAGTAAATATGATTTTTAGGGAACAGAGAGGAGAAGAATAAAAAATACATCACTCCTTTCCCTAAGAGCTAATGAAAGCTGAGAACACTGGCCGGGGATTCTCAGGACTCTGACACGGGAAGGAGCATCAGAGGCCTGGGATGGCACTAAGTGTCAGCATAAGGATGTCTGATTTGGTGCCTGGAATGTTCAGGGATACTTTGCCTTTAAAATAAGCTTTGCTGTTAGAGCAGTTTTAGGTTTATAGTAATTGAAAAGGTAGAGAGATTTCCTCTATATATCCCTAGTCTATACATATGTACAGCATCTCCTAGTATCAATATCCCCTATTTGTACATATTGCAATTTCCTCAATCTCATATTCTATATTAGGGACCACTCATGGCCTTGTACAGTTAAAGAGTTTGGGTAAGTGTATGATTCATATATCCACCAGAATAGTATGGCTATTGCAATATAATTTCTCTAGTCTGAAACAAGTGCTCTGTTAATAAGTTCTTCAAGTGAACATGACATCCAGTCCTGTTTGGACAGACTCTAACCTTGACTCTTATGGCAAGTTACAGTCAAGGGACATTATAAAAAAGGAAATGTGGCACAGAGTTAACCAGGAGGTGAATGATCAGCAAACCAACTGGGCACCCCACTCTCTAGGCCCTTGGTATGGGTCAAAACCCCAGACCCCTCGCCCACCTGCCTCAGCTTCACTAGACAGCCAGTAGGCAAACTTCCTGCAGGTACGTTGGTTGCTCGAACATCCGCCCCCCCCAATTGATCAGACCCTGTAAGTTTCAAGTCCCACTCAACCCCCAAACTCACCCATCCCCCGGTGATCTCAGAGGAACTTTGAAGCACAAACTGCAACTGCACAAAGAGAAACAAGATTAGCGCCCTAAGACACAGACAGTAACTGCAAAGACTGGACCACGAGGCAAAGACACTGCTGGCACCAGTTGGAGGAAGAGATGGGTGGCTGCCAATGCAAGAATTCATTCAACAACCTAAAAAGCAACATGGTAACACCAGAGCCCAGTGGTCATACAACAGCAAGCCCTGATCAGCCTAACTCAGAAGAAACAGAAGAAAATGATCATAAATATAACTTTATGATGATGATAGAGATCCTTAAAGAGGAAATGAAAAATTCCCTTAAAGAAATGGAGGAAAGGATAAACAAAATTTGAAAGAGATCAATAAATCTCTTAAAGAAACCCAAGAAAAAAACAATCAAACAGGTGAAGCAAATAGTTCAAACAGTTCAAGATTTGAAAACCGAAATAGAGGCAATAAACAAAACACAGACCAAGGGAATTCTGAAAATGGAAAATCTGGTTAAAACGGGAACTACAGAAGCAAGTATAACCAACAGAATACAAGAAATAGAAGAGAGAATCTCAGGTGTTGAAGATACTATAGAGGAAAAAGATTCATCAGTCAAAGAAATATTAAATCTCACAAATTCTTAACACAAAACTTCCAGGAAATCTAGGATACCATGAAAAGACCAAACCTAAGAATAATAGGGATAGAAGTAATAGAAGAACTCCAGCTCAAAGGCACAGAAAATATAATCAAGAAAATAACAGAAGAAAACTTTTCTAACCTAAAGAAGGATATCCCTATGAAGGTACAAGAAATTTACAGAACACCAAATAGAATGGACCAAATAAAAGTCCCCTCACCATATAATAATCAAAATGCAAAACATACAGAATAAAGAAAGAATATTAAGAGTTGTAAATTAAAAAGAACAAATAACATATAAAGGCAGACCTATCAGAATTACACCCAACTTCTCGATGGAAACCCTGAAAGCCAAAAGGTCCTGGACAGTTGTGCTGCAGACACTAAGAGACCACGGATGCAAGCCCAGACTACTATACTCAACAATGTTCTCAATCACCATCAATGGAGAAAAGAAGACATTCCATGACAAAACCATATTTAAACAATACCTATTCACAAATCCATCTCTGCAGAAAGTATTAGAAGGAAAACTCCAACCTAAGGAAGCTAACTGCACCCTCAAAAACACAGGTAACAGATAACATAACACTAACAAAGTCCAAAAAAGGGAAACATACAAACACCATAACTGAAAAATAACAGGAATTAACAATCACTGGTCATTAATACCTCTTAGTATCAGTGGACTTAATTTAACTATAAAAAACATACAGGCTAACAGAATGTATATGAAAGCAGGATTTATTCTTCAGCCATATACAAAAAACACACCTCAGCTTCAAAGACTTCAGAGTAAAGGGTTGGGAAAAGATTTTCCAATCAAATGGACCTAAGAAACAAGCAGGTGTATCTGTCCTAATATCTAACAAAATAGAATTCAAACTAAAATCAACCAAAAGTGATGGAGAAGGACACTTCATACTTATCATAGAAAAAAAATCCATCAAGATGAAGTTTCAATCCTGAATATCAGTACCCCAAATACAAGAACACTCACATATGTGAAAAAAAAATTACTAAAGCATAAATGCACATAACCCCCCCCCCACAAATAGTAGGAGACTTCAGCACCCCACTGTCCTCAAAGAACAGGTCAACCGGATAGCAATTTAACAGAGAAATTAGAGAACTAACAGATGTCATGACTCAAATGGATTTAACAGACATCTATAGAACATTTCACCCAAACATAAAACAATATACTTTCTTTTTAGCACCTCATGGAACTTTCTCTAAAATTGACCACATACTCGGTAACAAAGCAAATCTCAACTGATATAAAAAATTGAATTAATTCCCTGTATCTTATTGGATCACCATGGTTTAAAGTTAGAATTCAACAACAACTAACTGCCGAAAGCCTATAAACTCAGGGAAATTGAACAGTGCTCAATGGAATCACCCCTGGGTCAAGGAAGAAATAAAGAAAAAAATTAAAGACTTCCTAGAATTCAACAAAAATGAAGGTACAACATACCCAAACTGCTGGGGCACTAAGAAAGCAGTGCTGAGAGGAAAGTTCATAACATTAAGTGCCCACATAAATAAAGTGAAGAAATCTCACACTAGTGACTTAACAGCACACCTCAAAGCTCTAGAACAAAAAGAAACAGACTCAGCCAGGAGGAGTAGACGACAGGAAATAATCAAATTGAGGGCTGAAATCAACAAAACAGAAACAAAACAATACAAATAATCAATGAAACAAAGAGCTGGTTCTTTGAGAAAATCAACAAGATAGACAAACCCTTATCCAAACTAATCAAAAGGCCGAGAGAGAGAGAGAGAGAGAGAGAGAGAGAGAGAGAGAGAGCTTTCAAATTAACAAACTCAGAAATGAAAAGAGAACAGACACTGAGGAAATTCAGAGAATCATTAGGTCATAATACAAAAACCAGTACTCCACAAAATTGGAAAATGTAAAAGAAATGGACAATTTTCTGGATAGGTACCACATACCAAAATTAAATAAAGACCAGGTGAACAATTTAAATAGACCTATAACCTGCAAGAAAATAGAAGTAGTCATCAAAAGCCTCCCAACCAAAAAAAAGCCCAGGGCTCAATGGTTTCAGTGCAGAATTCTACCAGAATTTCAAAGAAGTGCTAATACCTATACTCCTCAAATTATTTCATATAATAGAAACAGAAGGAACATTGCCAAACTCATTTTATGAGGCTACAATTACCCTGATACTGAAACCACACAATGACTCAATCAAGAAAGAAAATTACAGACCAATCTCTCTCATGAGAATTGACGCAAAAGTACTCAGTAAAATACAGGCAAACTGATTCAAGAACACATAAAAAAAATCATTCACCATGATCATGTTGGCTTCATCACAGAGATGCAGGGATGGTTCAACATACAAAAATCTATCAATGTAATTCACCATATGAATAAACTGAAAGAAAAATACCATATGGTCATCTCATTAGATGTTGAAAAAAATCCCCTGACAAAATCAGCACCCCTTCATGATAAAGGTCTTGGGAGAGATCAGGGATACAAGGAACATATCTAAAAATAATAAAAAATAATATACAGTAAGCTGCCAGTCAACATCAAATTAAATGGAGAGAAACTTAAAGTGATTCCACTAAAATCAGGAGCAAGACAAGGCTGTCCACTCTCTCCATATCTATTTAACATAGTTCTTGAAGTTCTAGCTAGAGAAATAATACAACAAAAGGAGATCAAGGCGATACAAATTAGAAAGGAAGAAGTCAAACTTTTGCTATTTGCAGATGATATGATAGTATACATACTCAAAAAACACTACTAGGGAGCTCATACAAATGATAAATACCTTCAGTAATGTGACAGAATACAAGATCAACTCAAAAAAATCAGTAGCCCTTCTATATATAAAAGATGAAGAAGCTGAGAAAGAAATCAGAGAAACATTCACAATATTCACAAAATTCACAAATAGCATAAAATATCTTGGGGTAACACTAACCAAAGTAGTGAAAGACCTGTTCAACAAAAACTTTAAGTCTCTGAAGAAAGAAATTGAAGAAGATGTCAGAAAATGGAAAGATCTCCCATGCTCTTGGATAGGTAGAGTCAGCATAATAAAAATGGCAATCCTACCAAAAGCAATCTACAGATTCAATACAATTCCCATCAAAATACCAACACAATTCTTCACAGACCTTAAAAGAACAATACTCAAATTCATATGAAACAAAAAATCTAGGATAGCCAAATAATCTTGTACAATAAAGGAACTTCTGGAGGCATTACCATCCCTGACATTAAGCTGTATTATAGAGCTACAGGAATAAAAACAGGTTTGTATTGGCATAAAAACAGACAATGTAATTGTTGACAAATGGAATTGAATTGAAGACTCAGATATTAATCCATACACCTACGAACACCTAATGTTTGACAAAAAAAGCTAAAATTATACTATGGAAAAAAGAAAACATCTTCAACAAATGGTGCTAGCATAACTGGATGTCAGCATGTAGAAGAATGCAAATAGATCCATATCTTTTCCCATGTTCAAAACTCAAGTCCAAATGGATTATCTGGCCACACTGAACCTGATAGTAGAGAAAGTGGGAAGTAACCTTCAATGTATGGGCACAGGAAACCACTTCCTAAATATAACACCAGCAGCACAGACACTGAGAGCAACAATAAATAAATGGGACCTCCTGAACCTGAGAAGCTTCTGTAAAGCAAAGGGCACAGTCAATAAGACAAAATGGCAGTGTACTGAATGGGAAAATATCTCCACAAATCCCACATCAGACAGAGGTCTGATCTCCAAAATATATATCTAAAAAACTCACAAAATTAGGCACCAAAATACCAAATAATCCAATTTAAAAATGAGGTACGGATTTAAATTCTCAACAGAAGAATCTAAAATGGCCAAAAGACACTTAAGGAAATGTTCAATATACTTAGCCATCAGGGAAATGCAAATCAAAACAACACAGAGATACCATCTTACACCAGTTAGAATGGCTAAGATCCAAAACAAAAAATGATAGCTTATGCTGGAGAGGATGTAGAGTAAGTAATTCCCTCCATTACTGGTGGGAATGCAAACTTGTACAATCACTCTGGAAGGCAGTTTCTCAGAAAATGGGGAATAAACCTAGCTGAAGACCCAGCAATACCTTTCTTGGGCATATATTCAAGGGATGCTCAGTCATACTACAAGGACATTTTTCAACTATATTCATAGCGACATTATTTGTAATAGCCAGAACCTAGAAACAGCCCAGATGCCCTCAACCAAAGAATCGATAAAGAAAATATGGTAAATCTACACAATGGAGTACTACTCAGGGTTAAAAACAATGTCATCTTGAAATTTGCATGCAAATGGATGGAAGTAAAAAAAAAATCCTGAGTGAGTTACCCAGACCCAGAAAAATGAGCATGGTGTGTATTCACTCATAAGTGGATACTAGCTATAAAGCAAAGGTAACAAGCCTATAGCTCTCCACCCCAGAGAAACTACATAACAAGTAGAACCATAAAAGAAACCTATAGATTCCCCCAGGGAAGAGGAAATAGAGGAGATCACCTGAGAAAATTGGGAGCATTAGAGTGGGGGAAGAAGGGAGGGTGGGAGGGGAGGAGGAAAGGATGAGGGGAGTGGGAAGGAGAACTTGAGGGAATGGGATGATCGAGATGGGATAAGGACAGAGACAGAGAGCAAGAAAGAAATATCGTGATTGAGAGAACCATTATGTGGCGAGCAAGAAACCTGGCACTAGAGAAATTCCCAAGAATCCACAAGGATGATCCCAGCTAAGATCCTAAACAATAGCGGAGAGGGTGCCTGAACTGGCCTTGCCCTGTAGTCAGATTGATGACTATCTTAAATGTCATCATAGAGCCTTTATCCAGCAACTGATGGAAGCAGATGCAGAGATCCACAGCAGAGCACCGAACTGAGCTCTAGTCGAAGAGTGGAAGGAGTGAGAATATGAGCAAAGAGGTTAACACGATGATGGGGATACCACTGAAACAGCTTACCTGAGCTAATGGGAGCCCACCAACTTTGGCCTGACAGTGAGGGAACCAGCATAGGACCAAACTAGGCCTTCTGAATATGGGTCACAGTTGTATGGCTGGGGCAGACTGTGGGGCCACTGGCAGTAAGACTAGGATTCGTCCTTACCTGCTTGTACTGGCTTTTTGGAACCCATTCTCTTTGAAGGGATACCTTGCTCAGCCTAGATACAGTGAGGAGGGTCTTGGACCAGCTTCAAAGCAATGTGCTAGACTTTGTTGACTCCCCATGGGAAGCCTTGCCTTCTCTGAAGAGTGGATGGGGATGGAATAGGGTAAAAGGTGGAGGGAGTGGGAGGAGAGGAGGGAGTGGGAACTGGGATTGGTATATAAAATGAGAAAAGATTTTTTTAAAAAAATTAGTTAATTAAAAAAGAAAGGTAAGAAGTGGAAAATTAATGAGAAATAGTGAAGAATAGCTTATAGGAGACAATACAGAGAATCTAGGTGGGTATGGGGGATTGCATTCATAGTAAAAAGGAAAAAAATTGAGAGTCCTGGGAACAGTGATCAATTATTCCACCAGTTCTGCTTATAAAGCATAGACAGGTCCCCTGCAAACACGACATTCTAGTCCATAGATTATTTGTCAGAAAACTCCATTTGCCTCCATTAGTTCTGACCCATAGCAGGTCAATGAATCCACCCATAAAAATGAAAAACAAAATCAATAAATCAGAGTATTTGAATTAGGTGGACAATTTACCCTGTTCTACACACACACACATGCACGCACGCATGCATGCACACGCACACAAGCACAAGCACACATGCACACATGCACACACATGTATAGAGTTTTAGCTTTTTAATCCCTGCTGTTTGCTCACTGTAGCTCTCTATAGTTGACACCAGGTGACTAACTGCACAATATTGATGTCCAGGGGAACATTCCTTTTCCCTGACTGAGTTCCTTACAATAGGTGTGGGGAGAAAAGAACATTTCAAAGTTCTTGACACTAACTCATCCAGGAACATCTGTAATTTTACCTTCTTACTTAAAATTCTGTAAATTTTTTTTTGGTTTTTTGAGACATAATTTCTCTGTAGCTTTTGAGCCTATCCTGGAACTAGCTCTTGTAGACTAGGCTGACCTCGGACTCACAGAGATCTGCTTGCCTCCTCTGCCTCTTGAGTGGTGGGATTAAAGGTGTATGCCACCACTGGCTGGCAAAATTCTGTAATTTTTTTAAAAGAAAAAAAATCTCATTTAAACAGTAAGAAATGGGAAAACAGCTTATCTGATTATTTGGGGTAATAGATATTCAAAATAAATGAATTTATTTAAATAAAGACACTTTCAATAGAGCAAGTGTTATCATTATAGTTGAGGAAGTGAGAATCAGGGAAAATGTTTTCAAACAGCAATTCCTTATGAGGGGCACAGGGTAAATAGTCCTACACATCCTGTTGGTGTAGATGTAAATCAGGACACTTTTTCTCGAGAGCAGTTTGACAATGTGTTCAAGGCACTGAAATCATGAATAAGCTTAATTCCAGAAATTTGAGTTTTATGAATTATTCAGAAGAAGTAATTGTAGATGTGCACAAAAAATATGTATTACCTTGCTCACTGGAGCCTTGTTTAATATCTGAAGGAATTTGGAGCTGGGGAGATGGCCCAGTGGTTGAGAGCACTTACTGTCTTGCAGAGAACCTAGTTCAGTTCACAGCACTCACATGGCAGCTTACAGGTGGTTGTTGACTTCAGTTCTAGGGAATCTGGCACCCTCTTCCTGCCTCCATAGGCACCAGGCTTTGATTCAGTTGACCTACATATATATACATATATATTTGTGACCTCATACACAAAATATAAAAATAAATAAAAACTGAAAAAGGAATTATACCAAATAAATACCTACTATGCTTTGGTTGATTCCTGGTTTGTTCTCTAGATTAGTGGTTGACAAACTTTGTTCAGGAATGCACCTTATAGTAAATATTTTATCACTTGCAAGCTGTGTCAGGATTATTGCCACTGCTCAGTGCTTTCTTTGTAGTGAAAAGGAAGTCACAGATAATCCAGACATAAATGACCATGGCTGTGAGTCAACAAAACTGTTTACCAAAGCAGGCAGAGGGTAAGATTTGGTCCATAATTTGCTGGTCTCTGATACAGACATGAAGAAATTCCTTGTATGTTACATACTGTTCTACATACTAGGGCAGAGAATCTAGTGAATGAGAGAACTTATGAAAAGACATGGTAAAAAAATTTGAAAAATTCAGACAGACAGATGCCCAAATGCTGAAGCAAATCAGAACAGGGTAGAACCCAGTCTTTAAGATCAGGGAATTATTGTCAAATGAAAGCAGGAAGGTTTGGAATATGGTGGCAGACATCCAAAGGAAAAGACAGAAGTGTGCAAATGCTTAGACTAGGTTCCTCTTGTGACTTTTGCTTAACTTAGGTTGGAAACTTGACTAGGTCTGGTAAAGGAATTGTAGACACATGCACACAGATAAGCTGGTACAGGTTGGTCTAAAATCTCTGATGGAGAATCCACAGAATCCTGGAAGCTCAGGGTGTTTATTATATACATTTGAATAGGGAGGTAGGGTTATTGCATGCAGATGAATCAAGGAGCTGGGTTATCATATACAGATTAAACAAGAAGGCAGGGGTTATGGCATACAGCTGGATCAATGAGACAGGTTTAGTTAATCTCTGTAGGAATAGTTTTTGTGGGGGAGCAGTCTTCAGGCTAGAAACATGGATGTGGCATTCTCCTCTGTATGGCTGTGAATATGCTTTATTACCATTGGTTAATGAATAAAGCTGTTTTGACCAATAGCTTAGCAGAGCAAAGCCAGGCAGGAAATCAGAACAGAGATAGAGAGAGAGTAGGCAGAGTCAAAGAGACATCATGTAGCTGCTGAAGGAGACAGGTGCTCAGAAACCTTACCAGTAAGCCACAGCTTCTTGGTGATACATAGATGGATAAATGGTTTAATTTAAGGTATAAGAGCTAGCTAAAAAGACACCTAAGGTATTGGCTAAACAGTATTGTAATTAATATAGTTTCTGTGTGATTATTCAGGCTTGAGAGGCTGGAATGGTTTGATGGAACAAAACTCCTGAAAGGTTTCTGTGAACCCTAAAAATGTTTTACCCAACAAAAAGCAGGAAGCAATTTGGAGAAAACTACTCCTAAATTCCCAAAATGATTGTTTATAAATGTTTGTTTTCATTTAAAGGAGATTGATTATAAGTGATTAATGGTCACAGTCAATTTCTTAAAAAAATAAGGGAGATATGTTATAAAGATGAATACTTTACATTGGTATTATCTTGGTCAATTGATGCAAATTTAAGGTCAATTTTATTACACTGTATATGTATTCCTGCTCTTGTTTAAGGTATTGTGTTTGTGCAGTTCATTTAAAAATGTAATGTATAATTAAGAAATACAGATTAATAGATAGTCATCTTTAATAATCAAACTTTTAATTATGTTAGGTTTTCTAGATATACAAAAATATATAAAGATATATTTCAGTTAGATAGGTATTCTTTTTTTTCATACATTGTTTTGTTTTATTTTTTCCATTCAAAAACATAATTAAAGAAATAAAATTTTTACCTTTCTTCCCCTTCTCCCGGTCCCCTCCCACTACCTCTCCACCCCTCCTCCCTCCCCCTTCTTCCTTGAAAGAGGGCATGGTGCCCTGGCCTGTTGGAAGTCCAAGGCCCACCCCCCTCCCTCCCGGCCTAGGAAGGAGTGCATTCAAAAAGACTCGGTTCTCAAAAAGATAATACATGCAGAAGAGATAGGTCCTGGTGTCATTGTTGATGGGTTCTCCATCTGCCAACTTTCGCCGCCACATTCAGAGAGTCTGGTTTGATCATATGCTCATTCAGTCCCAGTCCA
>PVIU01034083.1:0-11715 GCA_004026605.1 Ondatra zibethicus | reverse complement strand
ATAAAAACTTAGCATTCATTTTTAAGCTCCTACTGAATGGAAATTCCCACGTAAGATGGTTTTTGGAAAACAGGGAAAAGAGAATTATATTTTTAAAACTACAGGATTTAATGTCAAGTAAAAAATTTTTAGCATGATGTCTATGAAATTCATTTTTATTGAAAGGTCTCTATTGAAAATATTTTTAAATTTTTTATTTTTGATATTTATTTATTTTATTTTTTAAAAAAGAAAACAAACTATCTTTTTTTCATTTTACATACCAACCCCAGTTCCCACTCCCTCCCCTCTTCCCATTCCCTCTGCCTTTTCTCCTCCACCCCCAATCCACTCCTCAGAGAGGGTAAAGCACACTGCTTTAGGGAAGGTCCAAGGCCCTCCCTACTATATCTAGGCTGAGCAAGGTATCCATCCAAAGAGAATGAGTTCTAAAATGCCAGTACAAGCAGTAGGGATAAATCCTGGTGCCACTGCCAGTCGCCCCACAGTCTGCCCCGGCCACACAACATACAACTGTCACCCACATTAAGAGGGACCAGCTTGGTCCTATACTGGTTCCTTCCCTGTCTGGCTGGAGTTGGTGAGCTCCCATTAGCTCAGATAAACTGCTTCAGTGGGTGTCCCCATCATGGTCTTGACCTCTTTGCTCATATTCTCCCTCCTCCCACTCTTCAGCTGGATTTTGGGAACTGAGCCACATGCTCCACTGTGGGTCTCTGCCTCTCTTTCCATCAGTTGCTGAATGAAGGTTCTATGGTGACATTTAAGATAGTTATCAATCTGACTATATGACAAGGCCAGTTTGAACCCCCTCTCCACTATTGCTTAGGGTCTTAGCTGGGGTGATCTTTTAGGATTTGTGGGAATTTCTCTAGTGCCAGGCTTCTTGCTAGCCCCATAATGGCTCCCTCAATCAAAATACCTCTTTCCTTGCTCTCTTCTCTGTCCTTCCTCAACTCAACTATCCCTTACCTCAAGTTCCCCTTCCCCCTCCCCTTCTCCTCTCCTCCTCCTCTTCTGCCCTCCCTTCTCCCCCCCCCCAACCATCCCCATGCTCCCAGTTTTGTCAGGAGATCTTGTCTATTTTCCCTTCCTATAGGGGATCTATATATGTTTTTCTTAGGCTTCACCTTGTTACTTAGCTTCTCCTCCGAGGGTTGTGGACTATAGGCTTGTTATCCTTTGCTGTTAGTATCCACTTATGAGTGAGTACATACCTTGTTTGTCTTTCTAGGTCTGAATTATCTTACTCAGGATGGTTTTTTTTTTCAGTTCCATCCATTTGCATGCAAATTTCAAGATATCATTGTTTTTTACCTCTGAGTAGTGTCAATGTATCACATTTTTAAAAAATCCATTCTTCAGTTGAGGGACATCCAGGTTGCTTCCAAGTTCTGGCAATTACAAATAATGCTGTAATGAACATAGTTGAACAAATTTCCTTGTAGTATGATTGAGTATCCTTTGGGTATATGCCCAAGAGTGGTATTGCTGGGTCCTGAGGTAGGTTGATGGCCAATTTTCTGAAAAATCACCATACTGATGTCCATTGTGGTTGTACAAGTTTGCATTCCCACCAGCAATGGAAGAGTGTTCCCCTTACTCCACATCCTCTTCAGCTTAAGCAGTCATTGGTGATTTTGATCTTAGCCATTCTGACTGGTGTAAGAATTTTTAAAAATGACAACTACATTATAAATCAACTTTCACATGAACTATTTTATTTATTATTTATTCACATACTAGTATGTGAAGTGTGATGTTATTCCTTCCTTAGTTTCTTAACAACCTCTCCCCCTCTGTATTTTGTATTTCTCTCTCTCTCTCTCTCTCTCTCTCTCTCTCTCTCTCTCTCTCTCTATCTCTCTCCATACCTTTCTTCATTGTTTGCCTCCTTTTATCAGCTAACTCAAAAATATTGTCATATGTACTATAAGCACAGCAATAAATAGAAACTGGCTTATTTTGGCCAGATATTTAAGAATGAGATTATAATGATGAAAGATAATGAACAAAAAGAACTAAAGAGAACAAAAAATTAAAGATATTTAAAATGTAAATGTGGCAGAGAGCTAAATATGAAGACCCCGACTGGTCCAGTCAATGTTTCTCAAAGTCTGATTGCTGAAAGAGGCAGGACCTCCATTCAAACCCATGTCTCCTGTCACTGTGCAATGTTTACACCCATTCTTTGGTTTTAATAGATACTTTCAATTGTAGAGAACAATGCTCTGCTTGTATTCATTTGGTATTTAGTAGGCTCATGTCCAGCTCAGCTATAAACAAAAACACATGACTGAGATCCTCAAAGCCTGGTTCCAAGGAGGCAGCCCCCAGGCCCCCACCTAAGAAAATCAGAAGTATGAATGAGTTGCTTCATGAGAGTAAGACTATCTCAGTAGGAACCAGAGGGGTTTGACATAGGCAGCCCAGGGCCATGCATTTGCACCAGTCTAGAAGATCAATGCAGCTTGATTCTGTCTTTCCCTAAAACTTGAATAATTATCCACGGCTCAGTGAATTTAACATATTAGGGACATTGATTATATTTGTCTAGAGACTGTAGATTCTGTTTATTCTTGTAACACAGTATGAGATTATTTGTGTTTTAACTTATCATCAATAATGGTTCCTCATTTATGTATGTACCCATAACAGTTCTTTATTCTCAAGATACCAGGAAAGAGTGGAAGATGGAAACGTTAAGGAAGCCCGTGATTTTGCTTTTCAGGTTCCGAACAGAGATGTTCAGTAAGTTGAAAGGTGATGATGAAGCAGAAGGTGGGGGCTGCCGCTCCTCTGAGGCTGTGAGCACCTGTGGCTGGTCAGATTTCTTGTTGAAATGTGGAATTGTGGGCTCAGCCCAAGGTCTCTGGATCTTGGTCCTTTGAGGTCAAAGGGAGAGTTGAGATGACTGTGTAGCTGTCGGACAATGATTTTTTTTTATGTCCTTTAGGCACTGAGAGTCAAGAACTGTCTATGGCAGCTTAAGGGTCACTTTTGAAGCCCCTCCTCATTTTCTGGGATGCTCAGAGGTCCTTTTCCAAGAAAGTGGCATCAGCATGGCCCCTGCAAATTGATGAGATTCTTTGTACAAGGCCTTGTAAGACAGGGAAGAGGGGATTTAAATCAATGTAGGGCAGCCCATTGTGCTGAGTCCAGCAGGAAGATTTTTTAACATACCTGTCCATTTCTTACCCATTAGCATCTAGGCTCCTTTCATGTCTTTGTTTTGCTGGGGGAAAGGAAGGCACTTGTTTTTGCTTCTTTTCTTTCAAGTCACATCCCTATGATGTGAGTATTTATAGTCCCACAGACACAAGAAAGATGAGTAAGAAAAACCCCTGTTTTCCACGCTTCCTTGAGGACCTGGGCAGGGATGTCAGGTCAGCAGAGATGAGCCCATCAGTCCTTTGTTTGTCTCTGAGTATGAGCCTTTCATCATCCATGGTGCCATCTAAATAGCTTTTCTTAAAGGATAAAGCATGTTATCAGGACCAAGAAGCAATTTCTAATTGTTGGCTCTTGAACGAACTCATGTGGTATTTAAAAGCATCGAATAAAAGAGAAAATTTGGAGGCTTCCATTGCTTATGCTAGGCCTTGGAGTCCTGCAGGGACATACATTTTATGGTGCATCTTTAAAATGGTAGAAGTACAAGCTCATTGTGCAATATTCAAGCAATACAAATATATCACATCAAAAATGGAAGCTGCAGCTTCCAGCTGAATTCTATTCCTCCCAAATCATTATGCACATGTCTAATTTATACCGTTACATATATATATATGTATATATATCCGCACGTTAGCAGGCTATATAAATGAGAGAATGAAAACAACAGTTTTTTAAAAAAAAATAAAAGTAATTTCTTAGCTTAGATAATCATCTTGGGGTGAGGTATGTTCCCTGTATAAATGGCAGGATCTAGGGACTTCTACAGGACAGCCTCTCTCTCCTGTCCCTCTTTTGTCTTTAGGCCATGCCTCCTCCTGTGCAGGTGCCTGAAGCTTAGCACAGCCTGAAGATTTCTTAATGTCCTGGAAAAACCAACTGTCTGAATCTGCATATTTGTATTTATCCCAGACTGATAACAAATATCTCTACCACCCCAAGCAGGACAATGCAAAGTGAAGTCTAAATATTAACCTTTGGAACTTATACATAGTTGCTTGATGCAGGAGAGGAGAATTTAGGTTGCCAGTAGAATTAAAAGAGGGATAAAATGCATTGAGTGGGTAGGCCCAAAGTGATCACCGGACACCTTATAAGTCAAAGGGGTGGGGTGGGGAGCAAAGCTAGGAGAAAACTTGATGCTGAAAGCGGGAACAGGAAACTGTGATGGGAGTAGAACTCAGCCAGTGACCGTTACCAAACTTGAAGGAGCCAAGCGCTACAGAGTATATGATCTAGAAGCTAGAAAGGGCAAGGGGATGGAGTCCATACTATTTCTAAACCTCATCATGGGTAATATGATAGAGACTGGAGAAATGGGTTGCTTGTTGGCCACGAGAAGAAGTGTCGGGGAGCCTAACCCTGTGAATATGACTTGGTTTGCAAATGAGGCCTTTGCAGGGGTGATTATGTTAAAGCTCTCAGGATTAGTGCCTCCTGGATGTATGGGAGCTTTTGAATCTATCCCGTGGAGATTCATTTTCCTAAGACTTAAAATGAAATACGTATAGAGAGCAGGAAGTCCGTGTGAAGACATACAGAGACTGGAGTGGCGCATCTACAAGCCAAGTGAATGCGTTCTGGCAGCCTCAGAGGTTGGGTGACAGAGATGGAACAGATTCTCCTTGATGCCACTGATTCTGGTACCTGATCCCTAGAATTGTCACCGAAGAAATTTCTGTTGTTTGAAGACACCCACTTTGTGGGCATTGGTTATGGCAGCCCTAGGTAATTGAAACAACAGGTTTTGTTTGCTTCTTCTGCACCATCTCATTTGACTGTAGCCAACCGCAGACACCCAAGGAGACAGACATGCTGGGTTCACCCATCTAAAGTCCTGCAGCACACGGCATCGATTTCTAGCTTGCATGGAATTTGTGGGTTTTATTTTATTGTGCCAGTTTGTTTGAACAAATGACAAAATTAGCTTACACCGCAAAGATATTGCACATGCACCCCCAAGAGAAGCATGGATGAAAGATGGGGCAAGAGCTGAAGAGGCAAACAAAGTCACTCCCCTCTGACAGCCCAATGTGCCAAAGAACTTCAGAAGTTATGCATGAGAGAAATAGCTAAATATCCAAAGGAAGGACCAAATAAAGGACAGATAGGAGGGAGAGAGGAAGGGAAAAGAAAAATGGGAAAGAAAGGCACATCAGCTGTGCTTATGGTGATGAAGAGCCTTTGAAAGCCCAGCAGAACATTTTGCTAAACTTAAGCTCTTTATAGTTAATTCATAAGCACCGCTGAATGTGCCTAGTATTGGCTACACACTGGTCACCTTCCTACTGACACTTCCCCCACCGATGCTGTCGCAAGTCAAATGGCTGAAATATAGTGAACATTTTCCCTAACCGTACGCTCAGCTCTGATCTTCAATTGTTGTCAGAAGTGCACAGGTGTGCTTATTACACATGACTTTACCTCACCTGGCTGGCTTCTTATATGTATCGCTTCCCCAGGGAGCGGGAAAGCTCATAGAAATGAGCAGCTGGGTCATCACCGCAGGTTTGAGTGTGGTAGGGAAAGACCAACAGGTGCTGAGTTGCCTGTTTTCAGAAGACATGATATATCAACAGCTTTAAACCCGCTGGTAGGTCATGAAAACGGACCCATTCGGAGAAAGCACTACCCTGCCCCAAAGGGGGAGCCCTGCTCTTTTAGCATTTGAGTCTCCAGGACCTAGCTGCTGCCGTGCATGCTTCTAAATTCTCTCTGATTGCCCAGAGTGATAATCTCTCACTCAAGGTCCCCTGTAAATTCTATGGAGGCATGTGCGGAGCTGTTAGGGCTGATCAGATTGAATTGAAGGAAATATTGTATGTTTTGAGAGTGAAGCTATTTGGGGCAGACCATGGAGTGTGCATGCGTACCGGGACAGGGTTAACAGGAACTGGATCAGTGTGGAACTACAGGTTATAGAATCTGCCTTGCTCATTTTCGTATTTCCCAGCTGAGGAACAGCCTCCTCCCAGGGCATAAGGGCCTTGCCCTTGAGAGTGTCTCCTGTGCCCCTGCTCTCTGTGCTTACACTGATCATGGGGCAGGCTCTTGGCAATCCTTTAAGGCTTCACCGGTAAGGCCTATGATCCATTGTTTGATGGCTTCCCTCTGTTACAAAGATAACTGTTGTCTGGTTTCGCGCGTGGCAGGCCCGGTGCTTTGGGCTGCTGCTATTCTGCGCCAAGCCCCACAGTCACAGGAATGCAGCTGCACTCTGATACTTAGCATGGTTGAGTGGATTGAGGATGGGGATTCTAGAAAAAAAACAACTGTTTGGGTATTTCCCAGCAGTTCTCCTTTCTTCACTTTCTTTTTCTTGCTCTTCTAGCTTTTCAGTTCTGCACTTTGCTTCCAGCAGTCAAAACCTCCGTGAATTTAGGATATGTCAGACTCAGCAGTTTCTCACTTGGTGTTCCTCGTTACTGCCCCTCTGCTGTCTACACCTCCTTGTTATCTAAAGGCCCCCTTGTGCTTCAGAGATTAACTCTCACTCTTGTCCTTGTCCTCCCCACTTTCCTTAATTAGATAATATCGGAGACAGCTTTGAAGGCTGGAGGTGTGATCCCAGTGTTAATGGATTGTTATAATTATTGTCATAAAGCATTGGCGGCGCCCTAATCAGCTTCTTTTCTCTTATTCCTTTCTCTCTTCTCATTGGCTGGGTGTGGATAAGGAAAGTCTTTCCTTAAATGGAAAAATAAAATCAAAGCAGAGCAAAGTTCTTTCCCTAAGTTGACTGTTAATTGAAATCGGAGCATATCCAAGTGTTTGGGGCCTGAGAAAAAGTACAAAGAAAGTTGAATCATGTTAGTATATGTTAGGGAATGTCAGGGTCTTGGAGACTTTTTAATGCCTGTATTAGCAAATCAACTCAAAAATCACTGTGCAGATTTCAAATACTTCAAAAAGGCATATAAATACAAAGACCTATGCGTGTTTATATCTTCCAAATTTTGTGTGTATATATGTAGTATGTTAATGTTTTCGCAGACAGAAGAAAACTCAGCTTGATTATAGAAATCTCCTAAACTGAGTATTAAATTCAATACATTTGTCTCAGTTAGGGTTTCTATTGCTGTGAACTGACACCATGGCCACGGCAACTCTTATAAAGGAAAACACTATTTGGGGCTGGATTACAGTCCAGAGGTTTAGTCCAAATTGTCATAGAAGGAAGCCTACAGGCAGAACATGGTGCTGAAGAGGTAGCTAAGGGTCCTACATCTGGCTCAGCAGGCAGCAGTAAGAGAGAGGGACATTGGGCCTGACTGAGCATCTAAAACCTTAAAGCCCACTACCAGTGGGTGTGGCCTTCCTCCACAAGGCCACACCAACAAGGTCACACCGCCTAATAGTGCTACTCCCTATGGGGCTCTGGGGGCCATTTTCATTCAAACCACCACCACATTCTCAACACTTAAATGATGTTTTTCTTTACATCCTTTTGATCATAAGGCTATCTCCTATATAGGCTAATTGTAACTTAATCCCCCACAGTGAATTTGAGTTGATTTCTAATCAGCTAAATTAGTCCCAGCAACGAATATGCAAGTATGAATAGTACTATAATCATCTTCATTTTTGGGTATCCATGATAATTTTTTATTCAGAAAAAAAATCTAAAGTTAAATTTATTGGTTTGTGGGGACACATGTTGAGAACTCACAAAGATAACCACAAGACTGCACCAACTCACACTGTAGATTTTGCTTTCATTAGAAAAGACATTTCTGGTTGTGGTGCCTCTCCTCTGGAAACTGCTCACTTCTGATAGATGACATTACACTGCCTTCTTGGCTTAGTATGCTTTGGAAATGCCAATGTGGTTTTTCTTTTGGGTGGGATTCTACATATGTTCAGAACTTCCTGTGACTTATAGGTAAGGTCCTGTAGCCTTAGGACATCAGGAAAAAAAAAAAAACAAAATCAAGATCTCCACTTTTGAAGAATGGGCCTCGAGAAGTATTACCCTGGTGTTAGTATAAATTAGAAGTGATTCCTTAAAGGGAAGAAAGAGCAGCCAAACTGACTTACTGCCTGCACCATGCTGACTTACTGCTGCCCAGTTAGGGACCGAGAAGTCACCTTTACTACATAGCAGGGAAATTTAGCCAGCAGGTAACCTAGATTCACTTTTGCCTGCTTGAAGCCAAGAGACTATGACCATGGCCCTCCTGCATAAATTAGAGTGAAGCGTAGCTTCTCAGATGCAATGTCTGAGCAGTGAGGAAGCACACCTTAGCCCTTCGATACTCTTGCCCTTGTCCTTAGTTCTCAAGATCAATTTGCTATGCATCCAACTTTGCAGTCATTAGAAAGCAACTTTTCTCTTGCTTTACACATGGCTCATGTTTTCATTAGAATCTTTGTATACTGAAATATTTCTCTCTTTACCTAAAATATATATATATGTATTTCCTGAATATATAGATATAGATGATAGATAGATAGATAGATAGATAGATAGATAGATAGATAGATAGATACACACACCCCTTTGGATGGTGTTGTATATGAGATGTTATTCTGTCTCCCTTAAAAAAAAATCTTCCCCTAAATCAAGACCTGATTTGGGAGAAGGTCACACTCTGACTCAAAGGAAACATAACCTGTGAGCCTAGAAATGATCTACGTCCGTATGGTACGGACTAGATTCTTAATGATTTTGAATCTCTAGATCTGGGTGTTTCGCAAGCCAAGCTTAAGATTCAAGAACCCGTTTTCACTTTCTCTTTTAAACAAAGGCAAAAATGTTACAGGCACGGGAAGACAGCCTTAGAGCCAACCTCAACTGTGAACCTCAACTCCCCTGACTATCAGGGGAGTGTTCACGCTCATTCGGAGAATCATTGTGTTGTCGAATTCATGCTCAACAGAGTATTTGTATCCTGAACTTGAACTTGACCTCAGTGGATAATCATGGAGAAAATCTTAATAATTAGATAAAAACATTCATTAAATAAATTTCTATGGGAAAACATAAGAGGAGTAGACAAACTGACAATCATATAGAAATTAAGGATATGAAGTAGGATCTTCTTTTGCTATGCATGGTACCACAAAAACACATGCCACTTCATAAATTTAATTTTAAATGATGACACCAAAAAAGCCTTCAATTCTTTAGGAATACATGGTAGATGGCAAGAACTGACTCTTATAAGTTCTCCTCTGCCTTTGGGTGTACACTGTGTCATGCATGTGCAAACACATAGACAAAATAATATGTGTAGCAGTCGTATCAAGAAGTGTCAGAAGTTAGGGAGGTTCTACGAGCCAATGGACACATACAATATCAATGTCAAAGTACCTTGGAATCATCTACATCCCTGCTTACGGACCCACCTCAAACACATCTTTTCTTTAAGAAAGACCAAAGAGATGAAGGGAGAATGAAGGTAGACTCCATAAGAAGCCTATCTGTGGTTGATGTCTGTTCTCATCTGTAGTGCCCTCTAAACACTATGCTATTGGTTTTGAGACCCCTGAGTTCCAATTCCAAATATCCAGAGCAGGGAACAGGCACACATTGACCTCTGGTGCTCAAAATCTGGGGTTTTAAGAATTCTATGTCTCAGATTTCAGAGCCTACATAGTAGGCAAAGGAGTCTGACTTAGGCAAGAAAAAAAGTGAAGGCTGACCACTTAGCATTGGATAACATGTCGGGGGCTTATCAATGGAAAAGGATGATTTCCCCTTTATCAGCAACCACTAATTACCCATAGCTCTTCACCTAAAGGTGGGGCCTGGTGAGATTTCCCCATCCCTGTTGGCCTGTCACCTGGAATTGTCAATTTTCAGGTCTTGTTTAGGCAACCATATTGTTGAAATGTCACGAGACTATGCATTTAAGAGGGAAGGACACAGAAGGAGTTCGGGGAGGAGAGGTACCAAAGATATAAGATTATAAAAAAGAAATAAGGTAAATAAAAATAATTGAATAGAACAAGGAAGGAGGAGGAGAAGGATGAAGAGGAGGAGGAGGAGGAGGAGAAGAGAAGAGGAGGGGGAGATGCCGAGGAAATAAACTGCCTATGCAATGGCACAAGTGCGTGAGCAAAGTCGGAGTGCTGCCCTCCCTTCATGTATACGGTAAACTGTATTAGACACAGAGCTTCACTGTTTAATACTTTCCTTCAGTACACCTAAACTCAAGAGCATAGTCTTCCAGCCCAACAGCTTTGGACACAGTCACTCTGGCCTCCCAGCACTCTGAATGTGTATCGACAGCTTCTGACTATTAACAGCAGGCCTGGCACTGTTGAAAGTGTTTCACATATGTGACCTCAGCCCACACTCACACTAACCCTCTGAAGAACGATTATTGTTATAATACCTTTCAATATCACTGCTCTGGTGAGCAACCAACCTGGACAGTGTCCTATTGCGACTGGGTGAAGCACCACAGCTCTGATCCACTCTGCCTGGGTGCTTTTGCGACATCAGGTTCATCTCAAGAGCAGATTTGTCTCCATTTGTAAAGATGAGATGATGCAGCACATTCTTTAGGGTTAAATAAGCTCAGTTTTGATAACCAGTAACTACCTTGAGGGGAGCCCTCTGAGAAGAACCCACAGTTGTAGGAGGCTGATGTAGACCTGAAGCTGAGCGGGGAATTCTGCATCCCTCTTTCTCTTCTTTCTCCTTCTGTTCTCCTCCACACTGCACCCAAGTGGCTGCTGAAATGCTGAACTGATGGCATTTTATACCCTCGTGATTTTCATTTTTGGCACTGTCAATCATTCTTTGTTAATAAACAGCATGGCTTTCCTCAAGTTGTCTGGATTAATGCGTTCCATTTCCATTACAATATGTTTTCTCAAAGGTGAATGAGCAGAATTTGTTATGGAAAAGTAAAAAATATACCCCAAGCCCAAGAACTGCCATGACTTAATTTGTTTCTTTTATTATGGTGTGTGCACACTCAGGCTCTTGTGAGCTGCTGTTTTTCTGACTGGAATGCAGTGTACGATATGTAATGACTTCTTTAGTAAATACTATTGGAGCTTGCACAGGGCTTGTACTGTGCGGTGCAAAAGGGGCTGCTACATAAACCAAGCACAGAGCTCAAAATTTGGCAGGCTAGAGGCTGAGAAAGGTCACGAGCTAAAGAGGAGCCTATATGAGAGAGGTGGGCATAAGGAGTGCAGCATTTAGAGAGGAAAAAGACATCTCCTCGCTTTAGAGACCAGAGACAGCTTCCTGGAGATGACAGCTAAAGAATATGTGTGTGACAGACATGGATAACCTGCCCTAGATAGGATCAAAAGTCAAGAATGAAAGATGCCTCAGTTGTGCACCTGTAGACCGGCAAATAATTAAGGGAAAATACTGAATATTGATTTTTGTAAAGAAAAATGACCTCATCCAGTAAGAAATAAAAAGGAAATAAACCCCATCAACATTTCTCACGTCGTATCTTACCACAGTTCCTCAGAAGCACTTGGCTCTCAGGGCCACAGGGCCTTTGCACATACCATGCCTCTCGCTGCCACAGTTTCCAAAAGTCTTTGCTTCTACAACTCCCTTAAAACAAC
>PVIU01034081.1:0-11727 GCA_004026605.1 Ondatra zibethicus | reverse complement strand
ATGGAAAAAAAAAAAGTAAAAAAAAAAAAAAAGAACAATAATGATGCCATGTCTAATAACAGAAACTTCAAAGAACTCAGGTTATGGGAAACCAGAATCCACCGTGCAAAACTCTTCCTTATACGTACTCCATAAAGCTAACAGGAGAGCAGGTGGAGCCTCTGTTGGATCTCAGCTCTGGTGCAGATTAACAACTGAAACATTCTGCTCATTTTGTACTAAATTTCAGTTACAAGGGCAACAGCATTAGACTGTGGATACAGCTCCATGGTAGAGCGTTAACTAGCGAACACATGTCGTGGGTTTAAAACCAGTAATAAAAGAAAAATTGAAGAACGAAAAAAAAAAAATAGTTTACCTTATGCCTGCCCTCATTTTCTATCTGTGTGCTCTTGGAGAAGGACTTTATATCTTTCAAAATCTTCTCTGGATATGCATTTCCCTTTTATAAGAACTAAACACAGTTACATTTTGTAAGTTAAAAATAATTTTAATTCCATTTACCTAAAATGTATCGATTATGCAAATCTACAGTGACACAAAATAGGTCTCTGCTTGCTAGACATGGGATGATTTGATGAGGAAGTAGCAATTTGATTTACTAAATAGCATTGAGTTTTTCTTTGCAATGATGGAAACATTCTACAGTTGGTTGTAGTGTTGGTGAATATTTGGCGAATATGATAAAATTCCTTTAATTTTGACTTTTTAAAATAAATGGTAAGGTATATTAATTATATCTCAAAGTTGTTTAATAGTTATGAAAAACATAGCATATGAAATTCCTGAAATGATCAAGAATGGAGTTTTATTGATAATCAGGCCTTTCTAGCTGCTAGAGGTTGACCATTGAAAATCCATAAGGACATAGTTTTAAAATTTTTTATTAAAATGAAAGTAGATTTTTTTCATACAGTGTATTCTGATTATAGTTTCCCCTCCTTGAGCGCCTCTCACATGACCACTCCCCCTCCAATACAAATGTACCCTTTCTTTTTTTAATTTCACATAATTTTAAGCCCGAACAATGTCTCCCCAAATACACTGCAGTTCTCTTGTGGTAGGGTTCCAACTCATTAGAGATTTGGAGAGTTACCTTGGGTAAATGCCAAAAGGAAATTCAATGTAAGAATAATTTACTATCTCGTGTTCTATAGAAGGTGGAGCAAGTGGCCATTTAACATCCATAGATGAAGGGTTGAGACATGCTTAGATGTTTCAAAGGATTTCAATCACTTAAGTGTAGGGATTTATGTCAGTGGATTTCAACCTTCCTAATACCCTTTACTGCAGTTCTGCTTGTTGTAGTGAACCTCAACCATAAAATTAGTTTTGTTGCTACTTCATAACTGTAATTTTGCTGCTGTTATAAATTGTATGTGAACATCTGTGTTTTCCAATGGTCTTAGGTGACCCCTGTGAAATGTTTGTTTGCGCCCCCCCCCCGTGTGGCACAACTCACAGATTGAGAAACTGCTGACTTAGGTAATATAGACACATTTGATAGAGTCTAAAAGATCTAAGAGTTAGAGACATGACTTGGGCCTCTATTTTGCAGGAGGTCATCCGATCTATCTTCACAGCTGGCCATTCTGGCCTGTTAAACTCTCTTGAGCCATGTCATCTAGGATACTGAACAGATGTAATGCATCTCTTAAGGATTTAGACCTAGACATCTCTTTAGGAACATATTTATTTGCACAAGATATTTGATGCAATCTGGAAAGCATTGATAGCATATATTGCTGATGCTCAATTTTATGGAAATTGTTTAATATCAAATGGAACATAGAAGTCATGGTGACACACTTTTTCAAGAAGCCACATCCATTTGTTTCTAATATGAACCATTCTGAAATAATGCCACCTGAAGTACAGTTACCTGATTCATATTTACTTGACACCTTCTGTATGCTCAGGGAACATGAAATGTGAATATATGTGATATTTCTTGGAGGACATCTCAATGTCATTTGTCCCATTTGAAGGCTTAGTTTGTGTGTTAAATGAGATATTATAGGACCTGGTACTCCATGGTTTCTTAATGAATTTTGCTTCCTTTTCTCCTGGACTCTGCTCATGCCTAATACCGTCATTCATTCAACCAATGTAGCACTATCATCTGTATGTGCATACATGTGTCTGATATATACATATGTGTGTGTGTGTGTGTGTCTGGCTACATAATTTTTATAATGTTGATAGATATTTAAGATTAAATTATTTGAAAAGATAGCAAGACTGTTTACCACAAGAGTCCATTTCTGGTTTGAAGAACATGAGTACTTTTGGAAAGATATAAAAACAAATATGGCTCTGAAAGGAATTCCTGCATTTGCATCTTTCAAAACACAGAAGCATGGATTACGAAAGAACATGTTTGTGTAGTAAAAAGCAATTGCCCCTTGATTGGCCCATTTCTTCATGAAGTTCCATGCATTAAGCTCACTGGAGACTTGCTGGGAAAGGAACTGGGAGGGGGGGTGTTGGGTGGAAGTACAACCTAGATAGGCCATCAGCAGGGAGGCCACGTGATTGGCCCTGAGGCACCTCACAGACTGTCTTCTCAAGTACTGTTGTAGAGCCAAATGCTGAAGCGAATAAAATATGTTCTAATTATACATGGGAGACCTCCCAGAGCCAGCTGCCATGCTCTGCCCCCTTTCCTTTATTTCATCAAGGTAAAGCTAAACTAGAAAGTCTGGCTCAATTCTATCACTAAATTCTACATGTTAACTTTTTTATTTTCACTGGGAAAAGCAGAGATTGCCTTCCTTCTCTGCATCGACTTAGTAGCTTCAGCTTGGGAGAAAAACAAGAAGATTGTAGAAAGCTTTCATTTTCCCCTGACCTTGGGAAAACAGCTTAAACTTTCTGAGTAGCAATTTTTTTAGTTGCAAAAAGAAGACTAGAGTTGATATTTTTTTCTTTTTTTCCCCCTCATATTATTATCCAAATACACTTAATATCAAGATGATAATGTACCTGGCTTCATCCATTCACATAATTCACATGTAAGTGGGACTAGAAATCTTATGTCAGCTCAAGAAAGAACAAAATGATACAAGTAAAAAATTTCTACACATTATAAGATCAAAGATTAAGAGAAGGATGTCATGTTGATAAGTGTACAGGACCATGGTACTTACGGCTAGTGATGAAATGATGCTGTTTCTCTGAGGTCAACTTGGCAGTCGTTAGGAAAACCTTGAAAATTGCAAAGCCTTTGATCTAGCAATTTCACTGGAAATAATTCATTTAAAATAAAGAATCAAAGATGTGCATCGAGCCATTTCTTAAAACAAGGGACATTTGTTGTGCATTTCTTTCTTCTTGTAAAATATTAGAAAAGTCCTCTCTAGTAATAGGAAGTAAAAAGCATATTTACAGTCTGTTCACTAATGTAGGGAAATGTTCTCAGTAGTGGATATTCTTGTTTATGTTTCTTTTAGCATACTGTATTAATAACAAAACAATAACAATAAGAATAACATTGAGTGAACAAAACAAAGACAGTGAGTTTGTCATATAATGTATGCTCTAATGAAATATCAAGCAGTGTTAAAAAGAAAACCCACAAATTCCCAGTACTTCTTAATTAATTCTATTACAACTTTGATTCAAATACTAAATTTAAAAAACATTATATGTTGCTTATCAATAAGTCAAACTTTCTAGCAAGATTGACTTTTACAACATAGTAAAAGTGATATGCATTTTATGTTTGTTTTCCCCCAAATTCACGTGTTGGACCTATATCACTTTAGTTTCAGGCTATTAGGAATTGGACTATGAGAAGTGATTATGTTCAGATGAGCTCATGGAGACAGTATCCAGTGATTGAATTTGTGCCCTTACAAGAAGAAAGGGAGACAGCAAAGCTTCATTCTTCTGCCAGGTGAAGACTCTACCAGAAGGCAGCCATCAGCAATGAGATTTTGTCTGAAGACATCATATTCTAGCATTCTGATGGCAGACACAGAAAAATAATGACAACAAAAGTGAAAAGACTGCTTTCTACTGAAAGGTTGCAATACTCCCTTGAGGCGTTGAATCATGGCATCTCTATCTACCAGAAGTAGTTCAATAAATGTAAATTTCCAAGAGGAAAGATTGGCTTAGTTGTAACGATTTGCTACTTGTTTTCTCTATTAGGTCCCTGGTAGTGTGAGAGATACTTTTTGTCTCAACTCACTTCATCCTTAGGGTAACACTTTGTATCATTTCATTTTTGCCTTTTCCTTTCTGTTTCTGGATATCGAACCCAGAGCCTCCAGCATACTAGCCAAATGTTTTTCAATAGAGTTCCATTCCTAATTCTTCCTAAATTTTGTTTGAGACAATCTTTCTAAATTGCCTCTAGTGACCTGGAACTCATACTCCTCCTTCCTCAGCATCAGGAGTAGCTGGGGATGCAAGTATGTTTCACAAAGCTTGGCTTCATTCAATCTTTTTTATATGTTATGGTTTAGGAACTAAACAAAGCAAATTCTCATTTTGGAGCATGACATAGCTTTATGATATTAAATGCCTTCTCTTATCACCATTATTACAAGGTATAATGAGGAAATATTTTCTAAGGTGTTTTCATGTCTGATTGTGAAATAATTTTAGGCTATGGGAAACTAACAAAGTTAGTCTTCTTGTCTGTTGTAGTTCTCAATCTTTTCTTCTTTATCTTTAATCTTAAATTATTACTGCTTAGGTATGTTTCAGAATGTTCTTCCATGTGAGCTAGTATCTCTCTCTCTCTTTCTCCCTTACCTTCCACCATTCTTTCTTTCCTCCCTCCCTCCCCACTCCCTCCCTATCTGTCTCCCTTTCTCTCTTCTCTTTCTCTCTGCCTTAGTGCACTTTAGGCAAGTGCCTATCTATTAGTCAGACTCTCAGACCTTTACAAAATTTTGTAGTGGTTAAGTTAAAATGACAGAAGTGATATGTTCTGATTTACATACGCTCCTGATTTTGCCATGTCTCATAAGTGGTGATATTAATTTTGATGACATGATATGATGTTAGCAGTTTACTATGTTAAGAGCTGATGGTTTCCTCTTTCTATTCGTACTATCTCTTCTAGTTTTCTATTAGTATGCTAAAACATTCTGACCAAAACTAACTTGGGGAGGAATGGGTTTATTTGGCTTACCGTTCCAATTCATAATCACTAATTGAAAGAGCTAGGGGTAGAAACTTAGAGGCAAGAATCATGGAGGGATGTGACTTTTGGACTAGCTTAGTCTATGGCTCATTTCACGCTCACTTTTGAACATGTCAGGATTACCTTCCCAGGAATTGTCACTGTTCACAGTGGATAGGTCCTCCTGTATCAATCCATATTCAAGACAATCTGTCACAGAAATGCCCACAGGACTCACCTGATAGGTGAAATTCCTTGGTTGAGGCTTCTCCCCTCAGAAGGCTCCAGATTATGTTAAATTGACAGTATAGCTATCCAGGGAAAGAAATAATCTGGTCTCATATTAATAACAAGTTTCTTTACTAGTATGCTTGCTTTCTGAATTATGAGTCAGTCTTTTCCCTGCACGTATGTCTGTGTACCACGTGCATGCTGTGGTGCCTGAAGAGTTCAGAAAAGGGCATCACATGCCCTGGAGCAGGAATTATGGATGCTTCTAAATTATCCTGTTTGTGCTAGGAGCTGAATTCATATTTTCTTCAAGAACAAGTGTTCTTAATCACTGAAAATTTCTTCAACCTTTATCTTTCATTTTTATGTTGTTACTTGAAGTATTTTACTGTAGAAAGTAAAATCTAACTAAAACAAGATCTGTTATAGCTCCAAATGAAGTTCATGTTTGCCATAGTTAAATATGTGCAAAATAAGACAAAAAAGCTACAAGAAAATTTATTGCAAGGCAAAGTTTTCTACTTATCATTTAAATTCTAGATGCCTAATAATTAAATATATATAAGAGTAATAAATTCGATTACATGAAATCAAAGATTACTGTGCTCTAAAATCACCTTATAAACAATGAATGGACTGGAAAAATACTTGTAATATAACACAAAAGGTTAATATCCCTGGTACACAACTTCCTGTTAAATTCAGTGGTTAATTTAATGATTTAATGAGCAAAAACATGACAAAAACTGGGAGAAGTGATTTATGAAAAGTTTAAAGTCAATCATGATTAGAACACTACAAATAAATATGCTAAGATGCCATTTATTTCTTATCAAACTGGTAAGAATTTAAAGTCTGTTAATATATTATGTGTACAAACAGGTATTCTCATTATTGTTGAAAGATGAAAAAAAGTTAATTTTTGGAGACAAAGTCTGGCTATGTTGTCTGTGTTTCCCAGACTTGTGTTGCGCTTGTGGAACTATAAGCACACATCACAATGCACGATCAAATGCTTTCTCCAGAACCTATACAGAGATTATACAGCAATTGAAATATAAATATTTCTCTTTTCTGGTGACATTTGGGAAAAAGTCCACTTTATGGTGTTCCTGAAGGTCACTGCGAACACATTATATTACATTCATAGGTACTTGAAATATATCCCCGAATTTTTTCTCCTTCCTCGTTCCCTCTTTTTCTTTCTTTCTTTTTTCTATTTTTTCGTCCTTCCTTCCTTCCTTCCTTTCTTTGTTTCTTTCTTTCTTTGTTTCTTTCTTTGTTTCTTTCTTTCTTTGTTTCTTTCTTTCTGCATGTTCTTTCTCTGGAAAAGGAAAGTGGAACTATATACTGTTGTGAAATATTATTTTAAGAAGTGTTACATTTGTTTATGCTGTGGAATATTTGTTTAATGATGAAAAATGTGTTTCATTCTTTTACATTGCATTTTTTAACTCTGAAAAAGCTGTGTTATTGTACCTGCCTAAAACACCTGATTGATCTAATAAAGAGCTGAATAGCCAATAGCTAGGCAGGAGAAAAGATAGGTGGGGCTGGCAGGAAATGAGAATAAATAGGAGGAGAAATCTAGGGAAATAGATAGGAGCAAGAAAAAAAGGAGAGGAGGATGCCAGGGGCCACCTCCCCAGCCACATAGCCATGGAGCAAGAAGAAACGAAAGATGTATAGAATAAAGAAAGGTAAAAAGCCCAGAGGCAAAATGTAGTTAAAGAGAAAGGGGATGATTTAAGTTAGAAAAGTTGATTAGAGACAAGCCGAGTTAAGGCTGGGCATTCATAAGTAAGAATAAGTCTCCCTGTATTTATTTGGAAGCTGGGTGATGTACCCCCTAAGAGTAAAGGAATAACTACAGTATGCTTATAAAGGTAAGAAAAGACCTTCAGAGAAGACCATCTATGAATGATTTAGGGGGATAAATTTGCTACAAAGATGGCCAGGGTTATGTGCAGGTCATACAGTTGGTCTAGACTGGCAGACAAGAGTGTTGACTAGTTGTATGTGACAACTTGTAAGGTGGGTGTACCACAAGAGACATGCAATATATCTGTGAATGTGATAATAGCTACTTCTTTAAAAGACTGAAAGAGTTTTCATTTTAGATTTATTTTTTGTTGTTCTTAATTGTATATCTCTGTGTATTTTTGAGTATTGGTCTGTGCATATGATTTAGGTGCCAGTGGAGTGTAAAGGCATTAGATTCCTTTGGAATTGGAGTTACAGGAAGCTATGAGCTTCCAAATGTGTGTGCTGGTTCCTCTGCAAGGGTAACACATGCTCTTAACAATTGAGCCATTTCTATAATTACAAGATTTGCCAGTTTGGTTGTTTGAATTTAATTTTTCTTCTAAGTACCAAAGCTGAGGGAAACCATGAACTCTGCTTTGTATTAATTAAATTTATTTTGACAAGTTACATGCTTTTGTATAATTTATTCTGATTACCCTTCTCCCACCTTCTCTTATCCCCACCTCTATGGACTCCAGCACTTCAGCCTTCCCTACAAATTCTCTTTCCACATTTGTTTTGTTTGGTGATCCTCTGACTATAATCAGGGTTGTCTATGTGGTCTATTTACTTATTACAGATTAGGTTCTATTTACTGGTTACAGATTAGGATCTATTTACTGGAGCATGGTGAACTCCCCAGTGGGTACAGAACTGAAGACAACCAATTTTCCTCTTCAGAATCTCTGTAGCCAATAGTCCTGAAGGGAGGAGGAGGGCCTTATGGCCCCTCCACCATCCATTACTAACCTTGTCATGGCCAGTATTAATCAATAATACTCTATTTTTATTACCGTTAGTAACATTTCTTCTAGGATCCTTAGGTGACAGCAATTCATTAGCATTTACAGCTTTCTCACGTTAGTGTGGTGTTGGACTATCCTTTTTTCCTGATGGCTTAGTACTATATACAATGGGCCTGCCCTAGACTTGGAGTCTCAATTTCAGTGGAAGTTTGGGATTTATAAAATGCCCAAAGACACACAGTTGATACGATGTTAGGGACTAGAATCCAGTCTATGTACTCCTAAGGAAGGGAAACTTTTGCCGAAGGTTCAATTTACTTATACATATAAGATTTTGTTTCCTTTGGGGGAACATCCTTTCTCCTTACCTAAAGTTCCTTGCAGGTTGCAGGTTAGGGTAGGTCCTCTTGTAAATCAAGTCCAAGTCTTTATAAATATAAAGCTTTTGTTGTTCATCTTTATTAAAACAAAACACAATTTGTATTTTTCCATTTTTTTTCACTAAGAAACCTGGATGCTTTAGAAAATATCTAAGCATAATCTTATCCTTAATAGATGACAATTTTGGGTCAAGTTGCCTAATTACTTTTCATATGGCCACTAATCATTTTATAATACATTTATATTTAATATTTTATAACCCAATTAGTTCAATTTGTACTGCTAATGTATGCATAGCTATAGGGTGCCATGCACAGGAACATGGCCACCTATCTATCATAAGCCACACCACTGAAGAGTACTGAGGTTTTTTTCCTCCCAGTGGCCATCAGGGGCCAATAACTCCTCAGGTAAGGGTGGCATCTTGTGAATCCCCTCCATGTCTATGCTGAAGTATTGACTGGCTTGATATTTTGCCAGCCCCATGCCAACGACTACAGATGCAGGGAGTTAGATAAAAAGAGTACATGAAGTTGGGAGGGGATATGGCAGAGAAGTCTGGTAGTATTTGGAGAAACTTGAGATGAATATGATCTAAACACATTGTATTCATCTATTACATAAATAAATATAAAAAGCTCACTTTACAGGTAATACACATAACAGTTTTTACAAAAAGAAAATGGCTGTAATTTTTCAAATGTTAGCTAAAACCTTTGTGCTCAGAACTTTATTGGTTTTAAAAGCCTTTTGATAGGAATTCATGAAAAATGTTTTAATAATTTAAGATTGGTAGTTGTTTTGATTTATTTGGAGTCTCCAGCCTTTAATAGAGATGGTTTTAATATGACAGGATTATGAACATGGTTTGAGATTGGATAATTTTGACTCTTTTATGTATGTTTCACATGTTAATTCTATTATTAGACAGGTCATTTAACCTTTCTCAGATGTATAACCTGCTTTTTCCCACTGAGCAGTAGATCATGAATATTTTCCCATGTCATTATACTTTTACATCATTTTTTATGTCTACACAGAGTTCATTGTGTGATTCAACTGTCAAATTTAATCAGTCTCCTATTATGGTTAGATGTCTGTGCTTTTTCCCGTAGCTATGACGTTTTTTCTTGTAGCTCTGTCTCGGTTAGACCTCTAATTATGCAGACTATTTTCAGATGGGATCTTCCTACTTTTGGTGTTTGTGACAATATCAGAAACTTGTTGCAGCTCAAAAAGGACTAAATATGAAAATAAATAACAATAGTTCCTATTTGTCTGGCATCTCAATTTGCCTAGAGTTTTCTATGGAAGTACTTTAGGGTTGGAAAATTTTAAGGTGTGTATCGTGAGCTGATGACTCTGTGATCCAGTCCAAAAAGGTAATTGTGAAAAGATTGGACATGATCAACATTGCCGCTTGGTGTTCTGAACAGGATTTATTTGTAGTAAAATAAAGTCCAAGGGCATCAAACAAGTGGCTTAAGGAAACTCTGTATTGATCGATTTGCTTCCAGAGTAGCCAGCTTTCACTTTGTTTAGTAAATAATAAATCCTTTATTGTAAGAGTGCAAGTACTATTTCTTTTCATTGGTGCGGATGTTTAAAACACGGCATTCGATCTGGAGAGACTGTTCAGCAGTTAAAACAACTTGCTGCTCTTGCACAGAACTGGATTCACTCCAAATCCATATGACCACAACTCCAAGAGAATCTGAAACCCTCTCCTGGCTTCTGCAAGCACCCACACTCACATACACAGACAGACAGACAGACAGACAGACAGATACACACACACACACACACATAAAAATAAAATAAATCCTTTTTTAAATTTAAAATGTTATATGCATAAAGTGAGAAATGTGTTTGCCAACATTCCTAACAAACTGAACACAGATTTGATTCATGTGTGTATGATGACATTAGATAGTCTGTGAGGCATATTAGAGACAGAATGTATGCACCTCAGACTTTAACTTCTAACACTTGTACTGATCATCATTAACTTCTATTCCTCTTAGTGATCACTGGAATATTTGTATAAATTGATGAACAGCCTGAAGAGGAAATGTAGACATTCCAAATCTCCAATAGGAAAGATCCCAGCAAATGTGTTCATAATAAGGCATCACTTCTTCAAGTCTATTTCTTCTGAATGCTTATGAAAGCGCAGAGCCATTTTGAATGACAACATTCACATTCAGAATCTGGATCATTTCTAACAAATAGTAAAATTTTTTTTTTCATTTTTATACCCGTGTGCTTCCTAACCTTTTAACGTACATTCCTGCTGTGTGTCATGCAGCCAAGGCATCTACAATAAATAACAGCTTATCATTATACAGCATAGAACCATTTACTTACTCATCCATTCTGAAAATAGTTAGAAGGCACTTTCTATGTGCCTTCAAACCTGTAATGAGGATTGGAAACCTGGTTTACTGCCTTAATTGCCAAGGAAGTGTACCACAGAAAATAAGGCCATTTGAGGCTCATTAGCATATGGATAGTTGAACCAGAGAGTAGATGATATTCATAGCAGGAGAGAGAACTGTAGAAGAAAAAGGGGTTAAAGGATGCAGTCTTTAGAAAGGCCGGAATTCAGTTAATGATAGTTATGTAAAAGAGCTCACTAAAGAAACTCCAAGACTTCTGTGTTCATCTTCTCCCTCCTTCTGCTCTTCAACTGGGCCTTGGGAGCTCAGTCCAGTATTCCAACGTGGGTCTCTGTCTCTATCTCCATCCGTCGTTGGATGAAGATTCTTCTGCTCTTCGACTGGACCTTGGGAGCTCAATCCATTGCTCTGGTGTGAATGTGGGTCACTGTCTCAAAAAAAAAAAAACAAAACAAAGGGCAGATCCTCTGAAATAATCACTCAGAGGCTTAATAGTTATGAATGTATGGCCAATAGCTCAGGCTAATTACTAACTATCTCTTACATTTAAGTTAACCCACATTGTTTATCTATGTTTTGCCCATGTGCTTTGGTACATTTTCCTAGTATGACATGCCCATCCTGCTTCTCCCTGCTTCTGCTGGTGACTCCTGACTCTGCTCTTTTCCTTCTCAGCATTCTCTTAGTTTGGCTCTCCTGCCCAATATCCTTCTGCCCAGCTATTGGCAAGTCAGCTTCTTTATTAAACCAATTACAGTAACATATGTTCACACAGTGTAAATGGATATTCCCCAGAACCATTGTGTAA
>PVIU01034080.1:0-11707 GCA_004026605.1 Ondatra zibethicus | reverse complement strand
TGACCAACATGGAGAAATCATTCTGTAAAAGTTGGGTTGCCTTCTGCACCACAGATGCCACCAAGCCCATTGCCCACCCTGGGCTGACAGGGAAGGAGTGGCAGTTCTGTATGTCTGACGGGTACCTCAAAGACCCCTGCAGAAAACTGCAGGCCTCCAGATGTTCACAGGGCTCCTGGGAGAAGCCAGACTACTTTTAGAACAATAGCCCTGTTCAGTCTCCTGCCAAAGATTGCTGGGGCTCCACACAGAACCTCTCGCCCCAGTCGCTGTAAGCCAAGCCTAAATTCAATTACTGTGAAATTAACTACGTATTAAACAAAAACCTCCCAACCTGGTAGTTGTCACTGCTAATTGACTGGTTACCACTCACTGCTGCTGGCTTTCAGCGGCCAGCACGCTGACAAGGAGAGCTGTCAAGACTTCCCTGCAGGGTGGGCCAGAGCTGCTGAGACTTGATTTGAACTGACAAGGCACAGTAAGGGACTATCAGAGCCTGCGTTAGGTGAGCTGCATGACACTGGGGGAGGGCTCACAGGATGAGCACTGGAGGAGACCCAGGACAGGGACACATTAATGCAAGAGGAGTGGGTGAAGGAGGAGAGGAATGGCCCTGAAAAGATGATGCTCTGTTATGGATGGCTGGGTTGGGAGCAAGCTGCTATTCAGCATTGTGATGGTACCAGCACGATAAATTTATGATTTTTCTGACAAGGGTTCAGGGAATGTTGGTTGGATAGATGAATGGATTTCATAAAGTAGGAGGGAACATCTTCCCATACATTTATCTCATTTTAAGGAGTTTCTGAAATTCTGCCTTCTCTCTATTCTCTAAGAAATAATTTGCTGAAATCCTTATAATGAAGATATTTTCACCAAACAAGTCCCCTCCCCTGCCCCCCTTGTCCCGTACAAGGACTGTATTGTCTGCCTTATTTGAAAAGATGTATAAGGGTCTGACTCTGCTTGTCAAAAACAGCAGAGCACTGGCCACATCTTCCAACTTGTGAAGTACTAGGCAACTGCATCTTTCATTTAGGCCTATCCAGCCCCAATGATCACAGTGATGAAAATGGGTGGGTTTTAAAGACCCCTGCATAGGCTTGTGTTTTGAATGCTCAGTCCCCATCTTACAACACTATTTTGAGGACTGTGAAGCCTTTAGGAGGTAGGGTCTGGTCTCACTGCCAGAAGTTAGTAACTGGCAGAAACTGAAGTTTGCATCTCTCTCTCTCTGTTTCCTGCCTGCCACCATGTGAACAACCATCATGGATTCACCTACTGCTATTGCCATGCCTTCCCAACCGTGATGGGCTGTAAACCTTTAAAACTCTGATCCACCCCATTCCCAAAAAGTCCCCTGTTGTTTTCTACCAGCTATTTGTCACAGTGACAAAAGACATAATGAAGACGAGGATTCTGGAACGGTCCCATGCTCATGACACAGAGGACAAATGTCCGACTTCTACTTCTAAATCTTGTCCCCAAACCCACGCCATATTGAAAAGAACAAGCAATGTTGTGGCCTGTGCTGTTTCACAGAGCCTCCCTAAGTCTGTTGGTCCTAACTAACTCCTTCATGCCCTCCTCTTTAGGAAAGAGACAGGTTGAATATGAACTCTGTGGTCAGGTGGTGCTACCAAGTCATCATTGCAGACTGTGAATTATTTCACCTTGTTATGCCCCTTTTACTGTTCTCCTCCCCTTCCCAGGCAAAGGTCAAACATTTACTAATTGCTAATGATTAAAAGTATTGTGCTAACTGATGCTAACTGCGGTGACATTTCTCTAATTAGTATGAGAGTCTAAAGTGATGTTCAGGATAGCCAAATAGGCTACAGAGCATAGGAGCTGTATCTGAAGGTTGAATTAAATCCCGTTTTCTAAAATTAGCAGAAGCAGCAGCCAAGAAATATCCATGGTAATAAGGGCTCCAAGTGTGCGTTGCTCTGTTGACTTTGGAAGGGAGGTGCTGAGGCCTTCCACACTCAGAGCTGCCCTGCTGTCCAACTCTCCAGCGCTTCACAAGTCCATGCCAGTCTCTCAAAGAGGCCCTCAATGCCAGCATCCTCTAGCAGATGAGAGGCTGTGAACGGCTCCTCAATTTCCCAAACCTGAGTTGACAACTCACAAACCTGACCCAAGCTATCTGATAACCAGCAATAAAAATGTTATCAATCTTCTCAAAGTGTAGCCTAGTGTGATGATACATCTCTATAATCCTCATACATGGGGGACAGAAGCAAAAGTATTTTGAGCTCAATAGAAACTCAAGCAAAATAGTGAGTTCAAGGTCAACCTATGCCACATAGTGAGACCAGATCCTGACTTAAGACAATTAAATGAAATAAATGCTGAATGAATATTAGATTCTTCCCAGGAGATGGAACTAAGTCTTTATAAATTGGTTTGGATTTTTTATTGTTTTTATTTGGATTTTTATTATTTTCTAATGTGTTTGTTTTGTTGCTATTTTGGGACATAGTTTTATTTTCAGTTTTACCTCTTTGTGTGACAAGGAAAATGTTATGTATGAGATAAGTTAGAAACCAGTGCCCAATATCACTTCAGAATATTTTAGGCCCTCTTTTTTCCTTCTGTGACCTTGAATTCCTTCCCTTTCCTTACTGCTGTTCATTTTTCTCCCTTGCTTTCAGCACTGGACACTGTCACTTTATGACTTGTTAACCTGAAGGAGGTTTTACCTAAAGCTGCTTCCCTACACATCTGAAATCTGGACTAAAGGTTTCTCCCATCCATCATAGAGTGTAACCTAGCCTGATGGCATAATTGTCACCTAAGCAGGCTATGGCTTTCTTTTGTAAGAAGTAGACAATTTTCGGTCAATCAGTGCAACCAAGCTTCATTCAGCTCTGCACATTTGACAGCATAAGTCAGGATGGAATAAGGCAAACCCCAGCTACCCAATCCATGGAGCTGTTTCTATGCCTCCCCTCCATTTTAGACACTTCTTTTTCTCTAGTTATTAGTATCAACTGCACCATGTCATGGGACCAAGCATTCTGAACCATCTTTGGTACAATTTGAGTATCACAAAGCAAACTAACAATAATACACACACACACACACACACACAAATGGACCAGCAACATAGCTCAGCAGGTCAAAGTGTTTGCTTGTCAATCCTTCCAACCTGGGTTGGATGCCTAGAATCCACATAGAGGAAGAAAGAAAACTGAATCAGTTTCCCTCTGACTTCTCTCTCTCTCTCCCTCTCTTTTTCTTCCTCTCTCTCTCTCCCTGTGTCTCTCTGTCTCTCTGTCTCTCTCTCTCTCTCACACACACACACACACACACTAAATAAATGTAATTTACTTTTTTAATGAATAAAATTAAATCATAAGAAGATCCACTAAACCACATTTGCCGTCGTTCCCTCTACTAACCGGTGCAGACAAGGAAATACATACACAAATGTGTCAGGGCTCAAGTAGGCCAGGTAGATGTGTGAAATCAGTAAGTCTAGGATAACAGCGAGAGGTCAGACCTACAATCACCTTGAACAGGCCAAAGCTAAAGTCATTTGCACATGATTTTAAAAGACAAATTAGTCTGCTGCTAAATTGAGCCAGCTGGTTTCCATCCAGAGCCTACGCCAGTTAATTGCCAAGCTCTGGATCTGTGGACTCTAATTAGTACAGTATATTTAACTCAACTCCACTATACAAACTTCTATGGTAAATCCATTCATCCGAACATTCTAGAAACAAATACAAGAGCACAAAGTGGCTGGGGAAAGGACTCGTGGCCCTGATCACCCCGGGGACTAAGTGCATTTAACAAGTGGGTGACTCGAAGTATAAAGGGCTGTTTTCACTATTAGCAACTTAGAATTCTGAAAACCTATTCAAAAATCAGAGTTTCTTGTAGACATCTGCTATGACGACCCACAACCCTGAATCTCCCCCTCCCTCTCTCCAATCTTTCCTCTACAGGTTCACCCAGTTTTTTTTTTTTCTCAGTTGGTAAGGATCCATGCTCTCGTAAACCTCTTAACTCCTAAGCTCCATCTCAAAGTCTACTTCCTAGAACTAGACAGAATAATCCCAAATCCATCCAGATGGTTTCTTCTCCTTCCCTGGGGGATTGTCCTGTAAGCCCTAGGAGTTATTCTCATCCTACTTTGGAAACAATAGTCTAAATTTGTGATGCCCAGAAGATCCTGGAATGATTTTTTAAAATAAAATCCAAAATGGCTGCTGAGCATTTGATTGTGCTTTAACTAAGAAAGTAAGCATCTTAAATTAATTAATTTTAATTCAATTTAAATAAAACATACAACCGGGAACAACTAGTGCAAATCTAAGCTGTTTGTATCCCAGCTAGTCAGGGCAAGAAGTAAAAAGAAGGCTGTTGTCAATCAGCTTCTTCATTGTGAGAAATGAAATACACAGCAATGGATGAAATATGTATGCCAAGGAATCATTTAATTATCTTAAGTTGTAAAAAAAAAATTTAAACTTCCTCATGTCTTATGAAATATTCAAGAGCATGTCCAGACTGTTCCTTTGAGCTGGAGACATCAGCTGTCTCTGTGAGTTAATCAGGGTAGGTGCTTAAGGGGCAGAGACCAGGCCTGCTACCAGTTCTGTCTTCAGAGAACAATCCCTGATCAAACAGCAAGTTCCTTCCCGCAAATACTAAGCCTTGATTTAAAAGATCTGACTAAGGATCCACAGCTCCTACCCTGGAAAAAAAGCTGTAGCTAAATCCAGCAATTTTCTCAGCAGCTGCCAGGTAATTCAGTAGGTTCCTGGGGGCAGAGAGAGACCCCCTAGGGCCTCTAGAACCCAAATGCAGTTGCCTGGTGATTGTGAAGGACTGGATGCAAGAGAAAAATCAAGAAGAAAACCTTTCCCTATCTGTAAGAGGTCCGTTCTCCTTCCGCCTCTCAGCCACGCCCTCTGCTTGAAACTACTTCCTGCTGTGTGGTTATCAGAAACAAATGGGAGATATGCCTGGGTCTAGGAAGCAACATACACCACTGTGGCCTGGGGACAGTGGAGTGACTTGAGGTGTTAATGCACCGGCTAGTCCTCTAGAGAAAGCTTAAAGCTTTGGCTCGAATCACAAATGTGAAAATGAAACAGTGGCCCGGTTGCTGCCCTGTGTGGACATTTCTCCTGTGTAGATGCCTGGCCCAGCTGGGGATCTCAATTCATCAAAGCTACAACAAGAGAACAGGGGTGCTACAGGGTAACACACTTCCTGACTTCCCTCTAAAAATGTCCTTTAAGTTACGTGTGAGTAAAAACTCCTTAAAGACAGGAAGTGGATGACAGGCTTTCCTGTTTCCTATCTCAAAAATGGGCTGTTTCTGAGCATGCTAACCCTTATTAGTCCGTAGTGCCGTCCTTCCCTTCCGCCCTGGGAGAACTTTAATTTGGCATTTGTCGTGCCTCCATTCAGCTTCAGAATGCCAAACCCTGCTACTCTTCAAAAAACATCCCCTGTACATGCCATAGAGAAGACAGGCATGCAGAAGAAAACTGTACTCTTTGAGAACAAATAAATTCTAAAGAAATCACTGAGGAGGCAGGAGTAGAGTGCCATGAACAAGACATGGAGGATTCCTGAGTGGTCCAGGGATTCTAGAAGACTTGAGGGGTAAAGAGATTGCCAAGGCAGCACTCTCTGAGTTATGGTTTGATAGTAAATGCCCAAACAGGAGGCTCCATTCACACTAGCATTTATCAGTACCCTGTACAAGCCTGCATTTGCCACTACCCCATGTCTCCACGTGCTGATGGCATGTCCCTTCTCTGCATTGTACTTGTCTTTACTCTGTGGTTCCATAGCTTGTTGATGAACGTTCCATTTTTCGTTGGATGGTTCTGCTTTCTACCCTTCCTGGAGAGTTTTCTTATCAAAGTCAGAGTGCAACCTGCCATGTTTTTGCTTTTTTCTTTTCTTGGTCATATGGTGGGGATCACACGAGGAGACAAAACTTCTAAAGGCATGATATCTAATTACCTAAGAAGAGGACTGCTACTCTCTTTTGATGTGAAATAAGAACTTGAAATCAGGGAAGGGAGCAGAGAAAAATAAAAATAAAAAAAAGGAAAAAAAAAGAACTTGAAATCAATTTTTGTAGTATTAAATCACCCGGATTTGGGAGGGCTGTTTCTTACTGACCTATAACCTTGTGTTGCTCACTGTTACACTGTGTTAGGATCCCCATGGATTGTGAGAGTTCTTAAAACAGGAGTTGCTCATAAAGTTTGCATGTCTGGGATTACCATATAATACACAGTGAACAAATAAATGTTTGTTGGGTTAATATTTAAGTGTGACTAGCTATATTTTTTCAAAGTAACTTGGCGGTAATTTAATTCTAATGTAACATTTTTAAAAGGTAAAAATTGCTGATAAAATTGAGCTCTGCTGATAGTTAAGATGGGAAATGATCATTGGAGAATCAATGGAAGCAGCATCCTTGAAGATAATGTCAATCATGTGCATAAGATATAATGCACAATAATGTTGTGAAAATGGCCCAGTTATTTGCTTTGAATGCTTACTTGCATTGAATACAAATACAAGAAAAAAAAGAAAAAGTTTAATGCCATGCGGGATCACATCCGTTGTTTTTGTAATTGTGTCTCTCACTGACACTAGGGGGGCATGAGCATCACATTTGCAAGCCAAGGAGAAAGACCAGTAATTAGGAAAAGAATCAATTCCTTAAAGGTTTTAAATTTGGAATCAACTCAATTACTTCCCCTTCAAAAACTATATCCATTATTTGAAAGCACTTCTCAAGCTTCTTAGTCATCCTATTTATACTTTATCTTCAATTACTTTTCTCATTGTATTTTGCATAGAATGCATTTCCAATTTCCTGCTTAATTCCCTATCTACACCCCTGGGTATCTGAGGCTAGTCATCTCAGAGTGGAACATATGTAAGCAATAATGCGCTGCACTCTCCTGCATATTTCAGGGACAAAGATTTGGTCCTCACTGCTCCTTGAGGTATCTGTTTGCTTGGAAGCAGATCTTTGCCAAGAGGAGAAAGGAGAGTCTGCCGTAAATTTAGACAAGCTGTCCTTTTCCGGAGTATCTCTGTGAAAAGAAGGCTTTAATGATGTTAGCCTTTTAGTGGAGCTTCAATTTACATTTCATTGAGGAAGATGAATCACTGTGAATTCCAATTAAAAGGTTATTACTCAAGCCAGTGTTGGGAAAGGCTAATTGCTATAATAAATAGGCCTAAACCGTGAGGTTCAAAACAATAGGGAGGGATCTCTTATTACTGGGCAGTGTTCAGGCACATTCAGAACGCAGCCACCTCTTCTCCAACAGGTCATCCCCACGTTCACTTCACCATCCATTGGCTTTTGGCCACTAAGTCAGTGGCAAGAAAGTTTGAACATGAGAAACCCTGTCTCAAAAAACCAAAAAAAAAAAAAAAAGAAAAGAAAAAGAAAGTTTGAACATTACATAATACTGTTTGTTTGTTTGTTTGTTTTACTCTTTATTCTTTGGGCGTTCTGTTTGTATTTAGCCATCGGTACTTGTCTGCCATTAGGGTCCTAACAGGATATGCCCTTAGCTGCAGTCATGCTATGTTCCCTTTTAAAAGGTGGGTTTTGTTCACTTCCAGTCTCTTCCCCCACCCCCTCTTTCTCTTCTACCATCTGTGTCCCCAAAGACCGGTCTCTGCCCCTTTTCTCTCCTCTTCCAATAAACCTATGTGAGCCTTGTTGCATGGTGTGACTTCTCTTCGTGGCATTTTTTTAAATTACAACAGTGCCCACCACCCAGCTCCCAAATAAGTACACACAGAGTCTTATTCTTTCTTATGAATGCCTAGCTTCAGCTTGGCTTGTTCCTAGCCAGCTTTCTTAACTTAAATTATCCTGTCTATCTTTTACCTATGGGGTTTTATCTTTTCCTATTCTACATACCTTTCTTCTTACTCCATGGCTGATTGTGTGGCTGGGGTCTGGCCCCTCGAGTCCTCCTCTCCTTCTCCTTTTCTCACTTCTCGGGACTTCTCCCAGATTTCCCCTCCTATGCTTTCTCCTGCTTTGCTATTGGCCATTCAGCTCTTTATTAGACCAATCAGGTGTTTTAGACAGATGAAGTAACATAGCCTCACAGAGTTAAACAAATGCAATATAAAAGAATTCAACACACCTTTGCATCACAAAAACAAATGTTCCATAGCATTAACAAATGTGACACCTCTTTAACTAATTTCTACAACAAATACAGCCTTGCAATGACATAGTTGACAATATGGCAGTGATGCTAATCAAAGGAGGCTATCTAGGAAAATGGACAGATTTGGGGTTTATCTGGCAATTCTTATCACAACATTGGGTTAATGTGCCAGTGTCATTTTAAAGACCAATGGAAAATGAAGATATGAATGAATTAATTTGACAACTCATGTGATTGGTGTATTCTAGTGACAACATCAGTCATGTATAATAAAGTCAAATTTGAGTCAATTTGATCATTCACCCTTTTCTCTCCCAAGATCATCATAACATAATGTAATTCTTATTATTTGTTCTTAAAATATCCCCATCAGGCAGACTGAAAGGATCAAAAAACAATGCTCAGGAATTATTGCAGAAGAGGTGATAGAAAAAAATTAAGAACTAGGGAAGAGGGAGTTTGCTATGAGACTGTGTCTCCCTGAAGTGTCACAAGCCACACTCATAAAGTCTCACCAACATGACTGCCTAAACACAGCTAAAAGGAATGGCACCAAGAGACAGGGAACGTGGACAGGGGGATGCTCACAATGCCTAAACTCTACACAAAGAGTTAGGGAATGCTGAGAGGTGGAGAAATAGTCTTCCCAGGGAAGAGCTCGCCAATTAGTAATTCAATACCAGATGATCAGGCCTGAATACATATATATAAGAAGCATATGACTGAGCAGGTTGTATTTATGTATTTAAGAATACACACACACACACAATTAATGAAAAAAAGATGGCATGGATTTGAAAAGGAGCAAGGAGGGGTTTGTGGGAGAATTAGAAGAGAAGAAATGATTTATATCATATTATTATATTTAAAGAATAACTTTAAAAGGACTTTATAAAAATTCTAAGATGTTGATTATCTTGGGCATTGTCATTTGCATTAGTGATGCAAAGTCAATGATGCTGAAACCTGCTGGAATTTTAGCACATATCAGTTCATGGGCTCATGGGCTGTTGTTTTAAGTGGTTGAGCAGGATACAAGAAAAAGTGGATTTGCCTCAAAATCCTTGATGAAGCGGTAAAAAAAATTAGTTATTAAATACAATCTCTTGAAGATACATCTTCCTAATGTTTTAGGTGTCAAAATGAAAGCTGTGCACAAAGTACTTTTGCTGCATGCCCAAAAGTGACACTTGTCTCACAGAAAGTCAGATAAGCAGCTCTTTGAATTGTAATCTGTACCAGTCACTTTTGTCATGAGACATATAACTTGAAAGAATGGCTGACAGTCACACTACAATTATTCAGACCTGGGGACTGAGATACTTTATCAAAAAGTGAGTCTGTCACTCCCCCAGAAAATAAATGACAGTGTTTAGTACCAATAAGAACTTTTTAGATTTCAACTGAAAATTCAATTTTTGAAAAAATTTAGACTCTACCACTAGCTTTAAAACCTACAAATACTTAAAGATTTCTGAAAAAAAATCAATGATACTAGCCAGACTTGATGGCACAAGTCTATAATCCTAGCACTTGGGAAGCTGAGGCAGGACAATCTCAACTTTAGGGTCACCCTAGGCTAAATAAAAAGACCTGTCTCCCAAAAAAAATCTCACTGATATTAATGACTATTTAGGAGATAGGTGAATGCCAGTATTTTAAAAATCTGCATAATTCAGTAAAACAATATTTTCCAAAGATTCTAAGATCATTTATGAAAACCTGACATTGTAACTGTGTATTTAGTTTTGTTTGGTTGTTGTGGTGTTTTGTTTTGTTTTGTGTTCTGATTTGACACAAATTATAATCATTTAAGAAGATGGAACCTCATTTGAGAAATGTCTCTATCAGATTAGCATATAGGCAAGCTTGTAGGGCATTATTTGATCAGTAACTGATGTGGGAGGGTCCAGCCCAGTGTGGATGGTGCCCTCTCTTGGCAAATGAACCTGAGTTGTACAAAAAGCAAATTAGGACTGGAGAGATGGCTCTGAGGTTGACAGCACTGGCTCCTCTTCTAGAGACCTTGAGCTCAATTCCCAGCAACCACATGGTAGCCCACAACCATCTATAATGAGACCCTCTTCTGGTGTGCAGGCATGCAGGCAGGCAGAACACTGTTTACATGATTGATAGATAGATAGATAGATAGATAGATAGATAGATAGATAGATAGATAGATAGATAGATAGATAGATAGATAGATGGGTGGATGGGAGAGAGAGAGAGAGAAAGAGAGAGAGAGAGAAAGAGAGAGAGAGAGAAAATAAATCAAGCAATCCAAGAGGAACAAGTCAGTAAGCAGTGTTCCTCCATGCTCTTTGTATCAGCTTTGAATTTCTGCACTAACTTTCCTTAATAATAGACTACCATATGGATGTGTAAGCCAAATAAACCCTTTCTCCTGCAAGTTGTTTTTGGATGGTGTGCTATAACAGCAATAGAAAGTAACTGAAACTAAAATACATATCTATAATCACAGCACTCAGGGGCCTGAGGACAATTAAAAGTATAAGAATGCCCTTGGCTATGTGATGATGTTCTATCTTTAAAAGGATATAGGGGACACACTAAAATGGAATTAATGCAACGAGTCATAAAACCTCATTAATATGACTACAACTACCATAGAGCAGCTAACTTTAAAGAAACTGACATTTTTCAAGTTCTAATATAGCATCCTAACATAATATTCAGAATAATCAGCAAAGTGCTATTAAAATATTTTTCTTTTCCAGCAACATGTGTGTGTGTGTGTGTGTGTGTGTGTGTGTGTGTGTGTGTTTATACAGTAGAATTTTATTCAGCTCAAAGTTCTTGGTCCTGGGAAGTTCAAGGGCCTGGCACCAACACTCAGCAAAGGCCCTCATGCTGAATCATATTATAGATGTCTACTTTTCTTCATATATCTCCATAGAACAACAGATTAAATCCAAAATCAGATATGAAATTAAAGTTATCTTCCAATAACAGACAAGATAAAATTTAAAATGTAAAATAATGCCATTCTTAATTTATTTTTATTTATAAAATACAATTAAAGTTCACAAATTTCATTGCATATTAACATGTGATAAGTACACTATTTTTAATAAGGTAAACATTCTTTTTAATTTTTCAGTTTCATATTCTGTAGTAAGAGGGAGAGGGCTGCGTTCCCGGCGTCTGGTTAGCTTATACCCAGAATAATTACACTGAAACTGTATTTATTGAAATACTGTCCGGCCCATTAGCTCTAGCCTCTTATTGGCTAACTCTCACATATTTGTTTAACCCATTTCTAATAATAATAATATTCTAATAATAATAAATAACTCGTGTCATCACGAGTCATGGCTTGCCGGGAAAGATTCAGCATGTCTGACCTGGCAGCTTCATGGCAGGCAGCTCTCTCTGACTCTGTCCCCTTCCCAGCATTCTGTTCTCTTTTCCCTGTCTATCTAAGTCCTGCCCTATCAAAAGGCCAAGGCAGTTCCTTTATTAACCAATTAAAGCAACCCAAATACAGAAAGACCCTC
>PVIU01034079.1:0-11731 GCA_004026605.1 Ondatra zibethicus | reverse complement strand
ATAGATAGATGATAGATAGATGATAGATAGATAGATAGATAGATAGATAGATAGATAGATAGATAGATAGATGATAGGTAGATAGATAGATGATAGATAGATAGATAGATAGATAGATGATAGATAGATAGATAGATAGATAGATAGATAGATAGATAGATGATAGATAGATGATAGATAGATAGATAGATAGATAGATGATAGATAGATAGATAGATAGATAGATAGATAGATGATAGGTAGATAGATAGATAGATAGATGATAGATAGATAGATAGATAGATAGATAGATAGATAGATAGATAGATGGATGATAGGTAGGTAGATAGATAGATAGATAGATAGATGATAGGTAGATAGATAGATAGATGATGGATGGATGGATAGATAGATAGATAGATAGATAGATAGATAGATAGATAGATAGATGATGGATGGATGGATGGATAGATAGATAGATGATGGATAGATAGATAGATAGATAGATAGATAGATAGATAGATAGATAGATGGATAGATGGATAGAAAGATGGATGGATAGAAAGATAGAAAGGATGATAGCTGGCTAGATGGGTAGGTGGATGGATGGATAGACAGACAGACAGACAGACAGACAGATAGAAAAATAGATATGTAGACATATACACAAATATGTTTGTATTTGTGTATATATCTTGCCTGCTTCTCCATAGAGACTTAAAAAATATCTTCTAAATATTCTCTAAAATAAAACTAATTCCCATAATTAGTGGTCCAGGCCTCTAATCCCATAATCCTAGGTACTTGGGAGGCTGAGACAGATAATCACAAGTTTAAGATCAGCCTATGCTATAGAGTGAGTCTTTGTCTCAAAGAGAAATAGAGACAGAGGAAAGTTCCTCCCTAAAATGAATAAAAGAATCTAATGCCATCTTTGTTTCTCTTGGGTCTTGATGAGGAAAACTCTAAGAGTTATGAAAGGAAAATAAACCAGTGCATCAACATGGTTTTTATTGGTAAACCAAGGCTCAGAAATAAGCTATCTGCTTATACCCAACTACTTAGGGAATTTGACTCATTATTAGAGATAATATGCTTTTTCGTCATCCCTGAGATTTAGACTTTAACTAGAAAATTCAAATTAAGCATTAAAATCAAGTTGTTTCAGAATCATTAAACCTTTTGTGAGAAAACTTTCATCAAATTAAATATTGTAACTGTAATGCTACCTGTATCAGTTACAAATTGATTCTTTGGTAGTGAGAAACTGGTGGTGTGTGCCTGGTACAGGAAGATCTCACATTGAAAGTTCACCTGGGCTGTGTACTGAGTTCTAGGGCAGGCTGGGATACATAGTGTGAGTCTTCTCTCCGAAATAAAAAACAAAACCACAAAGCAAACAAGCATCATGTAAAAAGAAGCTCCGAGGGTGTGTTTTTCTTGAAATAAAATGTTCATAAATGTGGTTAATGAAAAGATGTGTAACTTCAACTGGAGTTGACCATAAACAGTCACTGAAAGCGGTAGTGCTACATCACTACTGGAGTGGGGTTGTCTAATGAAGAGAAATCTTCAAATTTGTCTTAAATATGGTCTCTTTAGAAAAGCAAAACGTGTTTTCAGGCTAATGGAGAAAATACAAATAGTGGTGAAAGCTTTTACAGGAACTTCTAGAAATTTCTAAAGGTTTTAGGAACTATGTGGAAGGGTAAGATGGGGTGTGTTCTGGGTGGTATGGACACAAACAATGCAGAAGAAATATTGGGAATGCATGGCTAGTTGAAATTAATACGATGAAGGTGAAGGATGGACAATGACAATTAAATTAATACGATGAAGGTGAAGGATGGACAATGACAGTTGTCTGTGCAATGCATGGCTCCACCTGGCTTGTCCTCTTACTTTCAGTTTCAGTGAAGACGGCTTTGACCGGGCACATTCAAGTGGGTCTCAGTACATCTTTCCTCTTCTATCTCTCTGCTTCCCCTCGCCTATCTGAAAGTGTCTCCTCTTTTGTTTTGTTTTTTTCATATCTCTAACATTCTTCCAAAAGCAGATTATTTTTCTTTTGGAGCTGAGGATTGAACCCCAGCCTTACACAGGCTAAGCACACCCTCTGTCACTAAGATGCACCCTAGCCAAGGGACCTTGGTCTGTGACATGTCCACATCACCTACCTGACACATAGCAGCTCTTCAAGAAATTATTTCAGCACAACGAGCATTGAATCCAAAAATGGGAAAAAATAGAATTTTTTAGTTTAGTTTGGTTATTGTTGTTGTTGTTTGTTTTGCTTTGTACTTCAGACGGGGTCTCAGCCTGGTTGGCCTCCAGCTCACGGTCCTCTTGTTCAGCTGCACCAGGTGCTGAGATTACAGGTGCCACCACATGCAGACGGACATAATAATTACATGAAATTGGCCGTAAGCTGGGTCTCAACAGATTTAAATACATCAAGAGTAACACTGAATGCAGTAGAGTGAAGTTAAAATGACCGATCAAAAGTTACAAGGGGAAAGCAGAGAGAGAGAGCTGGACAGTCTGCCTATGGATACAACTGTCTGGAAAAAGGTGCATAGCAAAGAGGAGAAGAATAAAGACCTTAGAGTGCAGCTCCTCTCCCTCTCTCAGGCCTCCTCCCTTTCCTGACAGCAATCCTCACTGACTAAGCCTAGCAAGAACCAATGGAATCTCAAAGAAGTCACTCACACGGCCAGACAGTTGACCACGCCAGGAGAAAAGGAGTCTGCAGAGACTCAGAAATTTTCCAGCACAAAACAGTGCCTTTAAACAAAGCAAAGGTCACACAAGAGTGCTCAGGACTCGGTGATAAATCCTTGAGAGCTTTGCCTCTAAATCAGGAACGAAACAAGAACCGAATTGTCATCATGTTTATTTGAAATTCTATTTGAGATCCTTGCCAAGACAATACAATAAAGAAACAAAAAAGAAATACAAAGTCAAACATGAAGAACATTATTTATGGATGATATGCTATTGTCTGTATAAAACTCAAATGAGTTACTGATTGAATATCAAAACTGACAGAAACTCTAGAGAAGTTGTACACATAAAAACAAAAATTTTAAAATATATTGCATTTTTATATAATAAATCAACAGCACATATATTGGATCATAAATACATTCAACAGGATGGAAAGCTCACTAAGAAAAATTATGAACTACATTAAGACATGTTGAAGTTTAGCCCAAATGAAATGGAAGGGCAGGCCACTTTCTCAGGTAGGAAACTCCTCATACAAAATAAATCACTCTTCACAAGCTGACCAAGGACTTTGAGGAAACTTAGGAACTTTGATTAAAATTTCCAGGAGTTATTTTGAGGAAATAGTTAAGCTCATTCTTATACTTTATATAGAAGGACTTAAGACCAAGACTAAAACATTACTAAGGAAAAGCGAGTTGAAGAAAGTTGCCCCCTCGATTTCAAAGCTTATTGTAAAGCTGTATAATTGAGACAGTCCGTATTAATTCAGGGATAGAGAAACAGATGGTTGCAACAGAACAGACACCCAGAAACATGCCCATACGGATTCTATAACAAGGTTGGCCCTGTAGACGTGAACAAGAGACTGTACAGGAAGTGGCCCTGAAATGACTGGCTATATTCATGTGGAAAAAATAAACGTTAGCTTCTCCCTCAAATCCTGTAAAACTGAGAGACGGAATGTGAATCTCAGCTGCTCGAGTGCTCGCCTAGCATGCGTGAGGCTCTGCGTCCCACCCCAGGGCTGCCTAAACTGCACGGGGTCACATACTTGCAATCCTTGAACTTTAGAAGTAGATACCGGAGGAACAGGAGTTCAAAGCCATCCTTGGCTACATAGCAAGCTCAAGGCCACCCTGGGATATAAAAACAAAAAACAAAACCAAACTTATAATACCAACAGGTTGACTAAAGATTTATAAAGTAAAATATTCAGATTGTTTTCAGTGATCTCATTAAAATAATCTTCATGACCTCTAAGTAGAAAGAGATTTCCTAAGGAAGACATCAAGCGATGAGTCCCTGGTTAAGAGTGCTTACTGCTTACCCAGAGGACAATAGTTCAGTCCCCAGCACCTGCCACCTGCACACTGGCTCCAGCAGACCTGATACCCTCTTCTGGCTTCTGCTGGCACCCGGACACATGCCTCAGACTCTCACTGACACACACACGTAGGCACACAAACAAAAAATAAAAATAAATATCTTTTAGACACCATCAATCTTAAAGAAGACTGAAAATTAATCTATATCAAAATTATGAAGTGTTTGTTCACCAAGTAATGCCACTTAAAAAAATGAAAACAGACTATAAATTGACCAAGACATGAAGGCCCAGCACCCAGAGTATGTTAGGTATAGCTATGAATCAAAAGAAAAAGACAATCCAATCAACTAAAAGACAGTCACACCCACAAAGGTCAGAGAAAGAGATGTGTGAAAGGCTAGTGGGTGCATGAAAGAGCACTCGACTTTAAGGAGTGTTAATCGTACACACCACAGACCAGAAGCCACACATAGAAGACTGGCAAGAATTGAAAGCTGGTCAAGCCTAGTACTAAGTGGAAAAAGCTTCCAGGAACCCATAATGGTTGGGTAGAGAACATGAGAAAACACTGAGGGTTTTTATGCAACAAATTTAACCAAGTACCCGCAACAGTTCCACTCCTTGTTTTATAGAACGGTGTATTTCCAACTGTGAGCTGTGATGCCCTTATTAACAATTAGGTAAAATTAAATAAACTCCTACCCTCAAGACTCAGAGATCAATGTGGAAGAGGAGGCAGGAAGGCGGCAAGAGCCAGAAGTGGTGGATGGCTCGAAGGGAATTCATAAGACCTGCGTAGGGTGCAAACCACACAAACTCCCAGCACTGAGGAGGGGAAGTGGACCCCAAATCCCACTCCTCACTAGAAGCTGTTTGTAACTGACGCCGGCTGGGAGCAGAAAACAGGTTTTGTCCATTGAGTGTCACTGAGTGTATTAACCACACTCTGGGTGGCTCCATGCTCAGGAGGAGCTGCCCAACACAAAACGGGTTTCATGCATTTTGCGCACTTTTTGTTTTGATATCTTTTGTAATACTGGTTTGGTTTAGTTTATTTTAATTTTTCTTTTCCTCTTTTTAGAGAGGAAAAAACATGAAATTGGATGGATAGGGAGGTAGGAAGGATATGGGAGAAGTTGGGGGAGGGGAAATGATATGATTAAGATATATTAAAATTTTGATAAAAAATAATTTTGGAAGATTTGAATAAAATATTAGAATGTGGGGCTAGAGAGGTAACTCAGTAATTAAGAGCACTTGCTCTTCTTGCAGAGGACCAAAGTTTAGTCCCCAGGAACTGCATGGCAGCTCACAACCATCTGTAACTTCAGTTCCAGGGATCTGACCCCCTCTTCTGGCCTCCATGGGCATTGTACTCACATGGTATACATATATATATATGTATATATATGCCTATACATATATTTGTCACACTCACAAACACATAAAATAGAAAATAAACCTTTAAAATTTTTATCAATACAGTGCACTATAAATACGATTATTTTATAAGTTTTTTTAACCCATACATGTGTGTATATGTATATCAATTAATATGTGGTGGAAAATGCCAGTAAATCTCAATATAAGAAAATCTGATGAAGGCGATTGTGAGTTTGAGAACAACTGGGCTACACAGACATATAAAGATATACACATACACTTATCAGGCAAAAACACATTTGAATGCTACTGTCTACTACAAGCCTTACGTATCTGTACGGAAAACAAGGAGTAATGCATTGCGGCATTGGGTAATTAAAGCAAAAACTGATAGCGATGCAGATATCCATCACAGCAAAGAGAAGCAAACCAGTCATAGTGGGTATAGATTTATGTGATTGAACACGTTAGCAAAATTATGAATATGCTACAAACACCAGCAAGAATGAATCTCAGAATCCAAATCAGGAGCAAGAAACAAAGCCCCAAGAAGTATGCATACTATGTGATTCCATTTCTATGTAACTCGAAAATATGAACATTGTTTAAAAGTGCATACCTAAAAAACAAAACTGCAGATAAAGCCACAAAAACCATTAATGCAAACTTCAGTATAAGGGCAACATGTGCTTGGAACAGGGTCAGGAGACAAAATCCAGGCAGCTCTGCAAATCTCCTAACTTGGGGAGTAAAAACATACATGTCCATTTTATTGCATAGCATGCATGTCATGTATACTGCACATAGAGCTGTGCATGCCTGATATGTCACAGGGAAAATGTGAGATATTACCTCCTACTGCTTAGTGTTACTTTGTATCTCATTCCAAAGTTTACCATTAGAGAAAAACGTGGCCTTATCATGAATACACATGAGGCTTAAATGAATAAATAATTGACTACAAAAGCATGTCAGAAGTTAACAAAGTTAGACATATTTAGCTGCCTCAAAGCTAGCAAATCTCCTTTGTCCTCTAACAACTCAAATTGGGGCTCAGAACCCAGAAATGAGAGGACAGCAGCTTTTTGTCTGTGAGGTCCTTGGCCAGCAAGTAGCCCTGCTCCAGTACCAGGAGATCCATCTGGAGGGGATCCCCACCTGGAGGGGATCCCCCAACTCAGCCTGTTTCGGGGCTAAGGGTCTGAGGAAACAATGGTGAGTGCAACTGCTGCAGGGGGTTCTTTGTTCCATCGAGCCTGCACATAGCAAGCCTGCCCATTTGTCTACGAGGTCCCTGGTCAGCAAGTGGCCCTGCTCCTGTACCAGGAGATCCATCCGGAGGTGTAAGTGTGTGCCTGCCTGGCTGGCCGGATGCCCCAGGAATGAAGTACAGGCACCCTCCAATCCCCTAAACTTTCTGGGCATTCACCGGGGCTTCTCCATGGCTACCGGGTTTCTCTACTTATCCCATCACAGCTTGCCCCAAGCACTCCTTTCCATTTGTGGGGTCCTTAGATCCTACCACCACAGCCTACTTCAGGTTGGAGGGGATCTGAGAGCCAACTCCAGTGCTGAGGAGACCTAAGAGACAGCAGACCAAGAAAAAACCCCAAGAACCCAGTTAGCCACAGCAAAGATCGGACGAAGCCACCAAGACTCCCCTGACCACATTTGAAGGAAGAGATGGGCAGGCACCAATGCAAGAATTCCTCCAACAACCTGAAAAGCAACATGATAACACCACAATCCAGTGAACATGCAACAGGAAGACTTGAACACCCTAATCCAGAACAAGTAGAAGAAATCGACTTTAAGCATAACATTATGAAAGTGTTAGAGACCATTAAACGGGATGTGAAGAACTCCCTTAAAGAAATGGATGAGAAAACTAACAAAAAGTTAGAAGAAATGAATAAATCCCTCAAAGATACCCAAGAAAACCAAGAAAAAGCAATCAAACAGGTAATGGAAAGAGTTCCAGACTTGAAAACTGAAATGGAGGCAATGAAGAAAACACAAACCGAGGGAGGGCAGGATATGGAAAATCTGGGTAAGCAAACAGGAACTACAAAGATACCAACAGAATACAAGAGATAGAAGAAAGAATCTCAGACGATGAAGATACTATAGAGTAAATAAACGCATTGATCAAAGGAAACAGCAAACCCAACAAATTCTTAACACAAAACATCCAGGAAATCTGGGACACCATGAAAAGACCAAACCTAAGAATAATAGGGGTAGAAGAAGGAGAAGAATTACAGCTCAAAGGCCCAGAAAACATATTCAACAAAATTATAGAAGAAAACTTTCCCAACCTAAAGATGGATATTCCTATGAGGTACAAGAAGCATACAGAACATCAAATAGACTGGATCAAAAAAAAATATCCCCTCACCATATAATAATCAAAACACAAAACATACAGAATAAAGAAAGAATATTAAGAGCTGCAAAGGAAAAAGGTCAAGTAAAACATAAAGGTAAATCTATCAAAATTACAGTTGACTTCTCTATGGAAACCATGAAAGCCAGAAAGTCGTGGATAGATGTGCTGCAGACACTAAGAGACCATGGATGCAAGCCCAGACTTTGCAATACCCAGCAAAGCTTTCTTTCACCATCAATGGAGAAAACAAGATATTCCAGGATAAAAACAAATTTAAACAATACGTAGCCATAAACACAATCTTACAGAAAGTACTAGAAGGAAAACCACAACTCAAGGAAGCCAACAACACCCACAGTAGCACAGATATCTAACATCCCTTCACCAGCACAACTCAAAGAAGGGAAACACACAAACACTACCACCAAAGAAAAAAAATAATAACCGGAGTTAACAACCACTGGTCATTAATATCACTTAATATCAATGGACTCAATTCACCTATAAAAAGGCACAGGTTAAGAGAATGGATACAAAAACAGGATCCAACATTCTGCTGTTTACAAGAAACACACCTCATCCAAAAAGACAGATATTACCTCAGAGTAAAGGGTTGGGAAAAGGTTTTTTCAATCAAATGGACCTAAGAAACAAGCAGGTGTGGCTATACTAATATCTAACAAAATTGACTTCAAACTAAAATCGATCAGAAGAGATGGAGATTGACACTTTATACTCATAACAGGAACAGTTCATCAAGATGAAGTCTTAATCCTGAATATCTATGCTGCTAATATAAAAGCACCCACATATGTAAAAGAAACATTACTAGAACTCAAAGCACACATCAAACTCCAGACACTAATAGTAGGAGATTTCAACACTCCTCTCTCACCAATGGACAGGTCAACCAGACAGAAACCTAACAGAGAAATAAGAGAACTAATGGAGGTAATGAATCAAATGGACTTAACAGACATCTATAGAACATTCCACCTAAATAGGAAAGAATATACCTTCTTCTCAGCATCTCACGGAACCCCCTCGAAAATTGATCACATACTCGGTAACAAAGCAAACTTGCACAGATACAAAAAAATTTTAGTAACCACCTGTGTCTTATTGGATCACCATGGAATAAAGCTAGAATTTAACAACAATTCTACGCCTCAGAAAGCCTACAAACTCATGGAAACTGAACAGTCAACTACTGAACCACCCCTGGGTCAGGGAAGAAATAAAGAAAGAAATTAAAGTCTTCCTTGAATTCAATGAAAATAAAGACACAACATACCCAAACCTATAGGACACTATGAAAGCAGTGCTGAGAGGAACGTTCATAGCACTGAGTGCCCACATAAAGAAAATGGAGAAAACACACATTAGTGACTCAACAGCACAGCTGAAAGCTCTAGAAAAAAAAGAAGCAGACTCACCCAGGAGGAGTAGAAGACTGGAAATAATCAAACTGAGGGCTGAAATCAACAAAATAGAAACACAGAAAACAATCCAAAGAATCAATGAGCTGGTTCTTTGAGAAAATCAACAAGATTGACAAACCCCTATCCAAACTAATCAAGAGGCAAAGAGAGAACATGCAAATTAACAACATTAGAAATGAAAAGGTGGACATAACTACAGACACTGAGGAAATTCAGAGAATCGTTAGGGCTTACTACAAAAGCCTGTATGCCACAAAGTTGGAAAATGTAAAAGAAATGGATTTTTTTAGATAAATACCATATACCAAAACTAAATCAAGACCAGCTGAACAATTTAAATAGACCTGTCATGAGGAAATAGAAGCTATTATAAGAAAACCTCCCAACCAAAAAAAGCCCAGGACCAGATGGTTTTAATGCAGAATTTTACCAGAACTTTCAAGAAGAGCAGATACCTATACTCCTTAATGTGTTTCACATAATAGAAACAGAGGAGTCATTACCGAACTCTTTTTATGAAGCTACAGTTACCCTGATACCAAAACCACACAAAGACTCGACCAAGAAAGAGAATTACAGACCATTCTTGCTCATGAACATCGATGCAAAAATTCTCAATAAAATACTGGCAAACTGAATCCAAGAACACATCAAAAAAAATCATCCATTATGATCAAGTAGGCTTCATCCCAGAGATGCACAGCTGGTTCAATATACAAAAATCTATCAATGTAATTCATCATATAAATAAACTGAAAGGAAAAAACCATGTTATCATTTCATTAGATGCTGAAAAAGCATTTGACAAAATTCAAAACCCTTTTATGATAAAGGTTTTGGAAAGATTAGGGATACAAGGTTCATACATAAATATAATAAAAGCAATATATAGCAAGCCGACAGCTACCATCAAATTAAATGGAGAGAAACTCAAAGCCATTCCACTAAAATCAGGAACAAGACAAGGCTGTCTACCCTCTCCATGTCTCTTCAACATAGTGCTTGAAATTTTAGCAATAGCAATAAGACAACATAAGGATATCAAGGGGATTCGAATTGGAAAGGAAGAAATCAAACTTTTGTTATTTGCAGATGATATGATAGTATACATCAGTGACCCCAAAAACTCTACCAAAGAACTCCTACAGCTGATAAATACCTTCAGTGATGTGGCAGGATACAAAATCAACTCAAAAAAAATCAGTAACCCTTCTATACACAAAGGATAAAGAAACAGAGAGGGAAATCAGAGAAACTTCACCTTTCATGATAGCCACAAATAGCATAAAGTATCTTGGGGTAACACTAACCAAGGAAGTGAAAGATCTATTTGACAAGAACTTTAAGGCTTTGAAGAAAGAAATTGAAGAGGATACCAAAAAATGGAAGGATCTCCTATGATCTTGGATTGGTAGGATCAACATAGTAAAAATGGCAATTCTACCACAGGCAATCTATAGATCAATGCAATCCCTATCAAAATCCCCAAAAAATTCTTCACAGACTTTGAGAGAGCAATAATCAACTTTATATGGAAAAACAAAAAACCCAGGATAGCCAAAACAATCCTATACAATAAAGGAACGTCTGAAGGCATTACCATCCCTGACTTCAAACTCTATTACAGAGCTACAGTAATGTAAACAGCTTGGTACTGGCGTAAAAACAGAGATGTCGACCAGTGGAATTGAATCGAAGGCCCAGATATTAATCCACAAACCTATGAACACCTCATATTTGACAAAGAAGCTAAAAGTATACAATGGAAGAATGAAAGCATCTTTAACAAATGGTGCTGGCATAACTGGATGTCAACCTGTAGGAGAATGAAAATAGATCCTTATCTATCTCCATGCACAAAACTCAAATCCAAATGGATTAAAGACCTCAATATAAGTCCAACCACACTAAACCTGATAGAAGAGAAAGTGGAAAGTAGCCTGCAACACATGGGCACAGGAGACCACTTCCTACGTAAAACCCCAGTGGCACAGACAATAAGAGCAACAATGAATAAATGGGAACTCCTGAAACTGAGAAGCTTCTGTAAAGCAAAGGACACAGTCATTAAGACAAAAAGGCATCCTACTGAATGGGAGAAGATCTTCACCAACCCCACATCAGACAAAAGTCTGATCTCCAAAATATATAAAGAACTGAAGAAACCAGACATTAAAATTCTAAATTACCCAATTAAAAAATGGGGTACTGAACTGAACAGAGAATTCTCAAGACAAGAAGTTCACATGGACAAACGACACTTAAGGTCATGTTCAACTTCTTTAGCGATCAGGGAAATGCAAATCAAAACAACTTTGAGATACCATCTTACACCTGTCAGAATGGCTAAAATCAAAAACACCAATGATAGCCTATGCTGGAGAGGATGTGGAGTAAGGGGAACACTCATCCATTGCTGGTGGGAATGCAAACTTGTGCAACCACTTTGGAAATCAGTGTGGCGGTTTCTCAGGAAATTGG
>PVIU01034078.1:0-11675 GCA_004026605.1 Ondatra zibethicus | reverse complement strand
AAAAAAAAAAGTCAAATAATTGGCTACTGTCAGGAGAACAAAGGCCCCGTGGGTCCTCGGTCCTGATGAAATGTTAGGGTCTGAGTTCGATTCCTGAAGAGTAGACCCAGCATTGTGGCCTCTCTGATGTTAGATGTCTTACTGCAGCTGCATGTGACGCTGACGCAGAAGCAGGAGGAGATCGCCTCGCTCAGGGAGAGAAACGTGCAATTGAAAGAACTCGCCAGCCGGACCCGGCACCTGGCCTCAGTGCTGGATGTGAGTGGACAGGCGGTGCGGGACACCGTAGGAAGTGTAGCAGCGCGCCTTTGCTGGGGCCCCTGGGTGTCCCCTGTGTAGCGCGCCCGGGGCTCTTTCTGTCAGCGCGGCTCCAGGCGAGTCCTCCTGGCTCCAGGGCTCTTCATCTTTTACAGAAGCTGATGATCACACAATCCCCACCAGAGCCCTTCCAGATCAAAGCGACGACGAAAAGGAGCCTGGAGGAGCTGTTCTGTGCAGCCGGCCAAGCAGGACAGGGTTGCTCGGAAGTGGACGCCATCCTTAGGGACATCTCCCAGCGCTGCGATGAAGCCCTACAGAACCGCGACCCCAAGCGACCTCGGCTGCAGCAAGAGCCAGGCAGCAAGAACTGCAACTCCAGGAACTTGCATGGTGTCTTCCGAGGGCTGCGCACAGACTGCAGCGCCAGCTCGGTGAACCTGAGCCACAGCGAGCTGGAGGAGGGGGGCTCCTTCACCACGCCCATCCGCAGCCACAGCACCATCCGAACTCTGGCCTTCCCCCAGGGCAAAGCCTTCACCATCCGGACGGTCACGGGTGGTTACAAATTCCGCTGGGTCCCCAGCTGAGCAGGGATGTGGTTTCCCTTAAAACACTGCCCTGTGACCAGACAGAAGCTTCTACAAGCCAGTGGGAACAGCTAGAACTGTTTCTCCAGAATTCTCTGCAAATGAATGCCATTCTGAAACTTTTTTTTTTTCCAGAAACAAAAATGGTCCTGAAATGTTAACACCTGCGCTCCGAAAAGCTCTGCTCCGGAGCACGGTGTATTGCTCATCTCTCTGTGGTGAAATTGTGTAAGTGTGTGTATACACATGCACACGTGCTACACACATCACAGTCCAACTTAGAAATATTTATTTTCTAGAGCTTTGAGTTTTTCGTTTGTTTGTTTGAGCCAGTCACCTGGCCCAGGCTGATCCCAGGCTTGCCAACGGCTTTGAACTGCTGGGCCCTTCTGCTTCCACCTCCTGCGTGCTGGGATTACAGGTGTTCGCCACCACACTTGGCTGGCTTTAGCTGCGTTTTAAAGTCATGGGTGCTCCAGATTTGTAAGAAGGGAGAATAGTGCAAAGAAATGATTTTTTTTTTTCATTAAAGGGGCTTTCTTGAACTCACTTGATCTGGTCTCTTAAGGATTCTAGGCCCAGAAGCCTGCTATCTGTGTGAGGGTTTCAACACATTGGATTCAGTTTCCCTAAGTCTTTGGAGCACAACTGTCTCACTACTGAAAAATTTATTTCAGTTGCAAAAGAAGGAAAAAAACAAAACAAAACAGGCAAGGCTACACAATTAGGTAAATGCTGATGCAGAACAGCTGCTAAGCGCATTTGTCTAAATAGTCACTCCCCATAATTTGGTAAGATGTGTAACAGGGCTGGAGAAATGACTCGTAGTTAAGGGTGCTTGCTGCTCTAGAAGAGGGCTAGAGTTCAATTCCCAGAACTCATTTCGGGGGCTCATAACTGCCTGGGAACTCCAGTCCCAGAGGGTCTGACATCCTCTTCTGGCTTTGGTGGTCATCTGCAAACTTCTAGGACACACACACACACACACACAGATATACATACATATACATAGACACCCAGAGAGATATGCAAACACATGTTCACACACACACAGAGTCATATAAATCCCTTTCTACCTTTTGTGCACCTGAACACTCCTGGGACACACACACACACACACACACACAAACACATACAAAGAGAGAGAGCGGGAGAGGGAAGGAGGGAGGAAGGGAGAAAGAGAATTTAAAAAAAATTATGGCAGTGTCTCCATGCATTCAGGTTTATCAGTGCAAATAGAACAACTGCAGCTAACCAAACTTAGTTAAGAAGAAAGGCCAGTTGTTTTAAGCAAATGATATATACTGCACAAACTGGACCATTCATCACGCTCTATGTTATGTGGCTGGATCTTCTAAGCAGAATTTAGTGAGCTTTGCTTTGATTCTTCGCTTCCTGTTGTCTGTAGTTCCTTTTTTCCACACTCGGTTCTGGAAATGGCATGAATGGCATGTGTCACATGTGATCTGGAAATGGCATGAATGGCATGTGTCACATGTGATCTGGAAATGGCATGAATGGCATATGTCACATGTGATTGGTCTCGGCCTCCACAGTTTCTCCCTCTAAGGGTTCCCCAGCTCCCTGGTCAGCTTGGGCAAGCCTCCAGACACATTGCCCCACAGCGCACAGCTGGCTCTTCAGTCTGAGTGGACATATGGGGTAGCAGGTGGGTTTGTTAAGGTGGCAAGACCTGCTCCTCCAGTCTGTCTGTCGTGGGTACTGTTATCTGTATTTAAATAGTCATCTAGAAAGAAAAAAATTTGATAACATAGACCATGTTTCCTCATATTTTGTCTAACAAATGAACTGAAAAAGTGGGTTGTTCAGAATTTTTTCCCCATAGGCTCAAATATACAGTTACCACAGGTCAGGATCATAAATAACAATGAAGCCAAAAAATGAAATAAACGAACACAACTTTTTAAATCTGTCATGATAAACAATGGCCCTCCTGCTCTTTGCTTCTCATCCTGAATCACCTTCAGTGATCACGTACTGTAAAATATATTTGGTTTCTTGTATGCCTAACAAAATAAATTGGATTTCTTTTCTATCTTGTATCTAGATTTAAAATAACCACCCTGCTATTGCCTGTCATTTTACAGTTCTGCAATCACCGTGCTAGTGACCAGCAGCTCTGTTGTCTATTATTTTTAAATATATTTTTATTATTTTAAAATAATAATATAAAATATTTTTAGAAATTCATAAATGTATACAACGTATTTTCATCATATTCGCCCCTATTCCTCCCCTAACTCCTTTCGGGTCCACCCCCACTCCCCACCCCATCTTAGCTCCCCATTTTCTTCCTCCTCTACATAACACACCAAGTCCAATTCTCCTTCATCCTCGAGGGAAGAAAGCTCTCTTTTGAACTAATGGCGCAAAAGTCAAAGTTGCCTCCTTGACTGAGATGACTTTGCATTAGTTCACAGTAGCCTCGAAAGACTAGAATCTTTCCTCTACCATTTATTGAAAATTGATGGGAATCTCTTTACCTCCCATTTTAAGAAAACGGTCAAAGAACAGAACATATAATCTCTTTTCTGGGAAGAGATAAGTATACAGCAAACACTTATTTAAGTGCTGTGAGGAAAAGTGTGTGAGGAGAGGGTCCTAGCTGGGCTGCACACGAGATAGGCTGGGAGCCTAAGCAACAGATGCTTCTTTCTCACAGTTTGGGGCCTGAAAGTCTGAGATCAAGGTGGTAACTCCTTAGGTTCCTCTTCTTGGTTTGGAGATCAACATTTGCTTGCTGGAAAACCACGTGGCTGGGAGAGAGTTCAGGTCTCTTCTTAAAAGGGCCCTAACCCTGTCACTGGCACTGCACCCTGTCCACTTCTTTGAAATCTAATTATCCCGCCCCCAATCTCCAAATACGATCACATTGGGAGCTAGGACTTACTTAAACAGAGGGGTTTGGGGGAGACATAGATATTCAGTTCATAGCAGATGGTGATTTTTGGGGGAACAGAAGCGTGTTAGTTTAGATGAGGTAGTCTGGTCAGAAAAAGCCACTCTATATAAGGTAATGTTTGAGGGCTTTGGATATGGATTGGTTGGTATAGAACTTGCCTGACATGCATGAGGCCTGGGATTTGATCCCCAGCACTTCCAAAAAATGTAACAAGAGAATTTGAACAGAGACTGGAGGAAGTTTGGGAATGAGTGTTGTGGGTATCTAGGTGAAGAGTATTCTAGGCAGAGGAAAAGGGAAAGGAAAAGGTCCTGGGATCAGAGAACTGCCAGGCTTGGTGGACAGTAAGGATGCTAGGGGGACTAGGGCTGAGTGAATGTGGGGGCAGGCACCGAGTGGAGGGTTAGCAGGGCCTTTTTAGACCGTGTGAAGATGTCTGGATCATTGAGAGTGAAATGGGAATCTTTCATTGAAGCATCACATGATCTCATTAACTTGGTTTCCTCACAGTGGTGGATGGAGGTCAAGTCCTTCCCTGCATGCTAGGGAAGTACTCACTGAGCTACTGACAAGATCTCATATGTAGCCCTCGATGGCCTGGAACTCCCTGCGTAGACCTGACTGGCCTGGACTCATACAGCCGCTCCTGAGTCTGCCCCCTATCCAGCTGAGTGCTGGGACTAAAGGCATACCCAGTTATAGTTACATTTTAATAATAATAAATGAAAATTTAGAGTTAGTTTACAAAATAATGGATTTCATTGTGGCGTTTTCATAAATATGTAATTGTGTTCTGTCTTTGTTCAGCCTCCCCACACCCACCACCCCATCCACCCACCTCCTCTCTTACTGGTTTCCATACACCCTGCAAATAAGCTACTTTCAAACCACGGATGTTCCACTGCTCTCTTCCCTGTTAAGATCTCTTCCTTCCCTCTTGGGGTCCCCTACTGTCATCATCATCATCATCATCATCACACACACACACACACACACACACACACACACACACACAGAGAGAGAGAGAGAGAGAGAGAGAGAGACAGACAGACAGACAGACAGACAGACAGGGAGAGAAATCCAGTTTCTGCATCTGATGAAAAAATGTAGTCTCAGCCGGGCAGTGGTGGTGCATGCCTTTATTCCCAGCACTCGGGAGGCAGAGGCAGGAGGATCTCTGGGAGTTCGAGCCCAGCCTGGTCTACAAGAGCTAGTTCCAGGACAGGCTCCAAAGCTACGGAGTAACCCTGTCTCGAAAAACCAAAAAAAAAAAAAAAAAAAAAAAGGAGTCTCTGTCTTTCTGGGACTGGCTTATTTTGCTTAACATAATGATCTCCGGTTCTGTTTCCCTGCAAAAGTCATGAAATAATTTTTTTGTGGCTGAGTAAAATTCCATTGTGTATTTGTTCTACAATTTGTTCTACATTTTCTTTCTTCATATATTGATACCTGAGCTGGTTCCATTTTCTGACCATTATGTAGCAATAAACATGGATGTGCAAGTGTCCTCAGTATATATCCCATTGCTATAGCTGGGTCGTATGGTAGTTCCATTTTTAGTTTGTATGTGTGTGCATGGTGAGCGGTGTGTGTGTGTGTGTGTGGCCAATATTGACTATCTTCCTTGATCCCTCTTCATCTTGATTTTTGGGACAAGGTATCTTACTGATCCTGAAGCTCTTCGATTCAGCTTTGAGTGCCAGGGCTCTACCTAGCTCTGCCTCCCTAGTGCAATGGGGTAACAGACACATGCTGTTAAACCTAGTTTTAAATGTGGGTGCTGGTAGACCAAACTCCAGTCCTCATACCTACACAGCACTCAGCTGAGCCATCTCCCCAGCTCCTCCCCACTGACTTCCATAGCAGCTACACTGGCTCCAATTTCTACCAGCACTCCCCGTTTACCCACATCCTTGCTAGTCTTTGTTGCCATTTTTCTTGATAATTGATCAGATTGGGAATGTCAAGCAGTTTTAATTTGCATTTCATTGGTGACCAAAGAAGTCAGTCATGGTTTCAAATATCTATTGGCCCCTTGTATTTTTTTCTTTTGAGAATTACCTATTCGGCTCATTTAACCCAGACCCTTGGATGATTTGGTTTTTTAGTGTTTAATTTTTGTAGTTCTTTATATAGTCTAAATATTAATAACTAAGTGGATAGCTTACCCAGACCTCCCCCCACCTCTCTATAGCTGTCTCTTTCTTCTGGTGCTTGTTGCGTTTGTTGTTTCTTCTTGGGATTATTTCCTGTGCCGTTGGAATCTCTCAGAAAGTTCTCACCTGTGTCTGTATCTATCCTGAAACACTTCCTCTACATTTTTCTCTAGCAGCTACAAATTTCCAGGTCTCACATTAAGAACTTTTATTCATTCTGGATTTTTGTACAGGGTGAGAGATAGGGATCTTAAGTTTAGTTCTTCTGTATGGGGGCATTCCCAGCATCGTTTGTTGGAAAAGAACCTTATTTTTTCTTCAGTTTATGTTGTTGACAACTTTGTTGAAAGTTAGTTAGCTGTAGCTGTGTAACTTTTATTTCTGGGTCTTTCATTCTATAACATTGATAAGCATGTCTGTTTTTATGCCCGTTTTTGTTGCTATGGGTTTGCAGAATAATTTGATATCAGATATTGAGACACATTAAAATTTGCTCTTTGTGCTTTACATTCTTCATACTACTTCTCTCTCCTTTCCCCTCCCCTCTGTTCCCACCCTTTGATCTCTGCATCTCACAGAAAAGAGTGGTGGCACAAGGCTTTAATCCCAACAGGCGGATCTCTGGGAGTTCAAGGCCAGTCTGGTCTACAGAGTGAGTTCTAAGACAGGCAGAACTGTTACACAGAGAAACAAAACAAAACAAAATAACAACAAAAGAGTATAAGCACCTTGAAGTTCTTTTCCCACTTCTGCAGCAAATCACCTGAGGCTGGCATCTTGAAAACTTTAGTTCACTTTTTGGAAGGTCTAAGAGCATAATGGCAGCATCTTCTGGCTCTAGTGAAGAGAAATTCTGCCTGAAAGAACACAGGGTGGAGGCATCACAATGGCACTATGAAGGGGGACCTCTTAGGTCAGCAGTAATCTAAAGAGTGAGGAGGGGCCAGACTTGTTCTAGAATAGTCTCTCTCACAGAAACTAACTGGGGTCCCCATAGGAACTACTTTACGCCCTTCTAATGGCCCCATAGACCAATTCCCTTGAACCTAGCAGTGACCTCTTAAAGGTCCTGATACATCAACACTGTCACATTGGGGTTCAATCCTCTGATACCTTCACTTTGGGGGACAGCCTTAGGTGAGCAGCTCTACTGCTAAGTGCTCGAAGACCTTCACAACCGCTCCTGGGCACTTAAGCAACTGTGCGGAAGAACCACAGTAATAGAGAAGGCTAGTTCTTCCTTTCCATCAGACTCCCTCACATCAGTTTCCTCAGTCTGGGCATCTTGGTCCTGATGCTGCTCAAAGATTTTACCTTGGCAGAGATGGGCTGACTTGAGAAGAGAGTATTTCACATATATCTCAGTGTCCTGGAAATATGGACAGGCTTAAAATTGTATCGCTATGAATGCTTCTAATGCTCAGAAAATGTGTGAGCAGTAGTCCTTTCCCCACTCACTTCCTTAGTTTTACATCTCATGTCTCAGCAAGCCATCTTCACCTAGTCTCCTCTATCTATCAGGACTGAATTTGGCTCTACTTATTTGTTTGTCGGGGCCTTTTCATTATCATCTGGTTGTTTGTACTCCATTGACACATTTGTACAATTAATATGAGATCATTTGTGGTGAAAACTTACCCAAAATAGAACAGTCAAAATTAGGCACTGTTAAATATAAGTAAGTCAGTATAATTAGACAGGGCAGTAGTCTGCTTTGAGTTAAGCATTCTTTTGTTTTGTTTTTGTTTTTGTTTTTTGAGATAGGGTTTCTCTGTGTAGCAGTTCTGGCTGTCCTGGAACTCACTCGATAGACCAGGGTGGCCTTGAACTCAGAGATCTGCTTGCCCCTGCCTCCCAAATGCTGGGATTAAAGGTGTATGCCACCACTGCCCAACTGAGTCAATCATTCTTAAAAAAGATGTGTATCCATCCTTTATACAGACACCCGTTCAAACTTGTGTAGGTAACAACAATTTCCAATATTTACTTTTAGTTGCTTAACCAGATACTAGGGTAAATCAGATATGTCAATTAATTGTGATTACTTGTGTACTGGGAAAAGAAACCCATAGTTTTGTTCAGGAATGTGAACAGCCAAGTAAGAATTAGTAACTGCACTTAGTTATAGGATGTGGGAATTTCAATTATTTCTAGGACATTCTATGGTTGAAAGTAAATACGGGTGAATACCAGGTTCTGTGAGAGCTAAGAAAAGTGCTGAGCACTTGCGTAAAATAACACCTCTGGGGTTGCTTTCTAAACTCATAGAAGTTCCTTCTTTTCTGGAGCAGACTTGATTGTCCAAGGATAGGTGTGTTTGGTCTGGGTTGCTCTCTACTCCTTCCTCTTCCAGCCATCCCCACCATAATCACCTATGTCCCCACCAATAGCTGAATGACGTGGGTGACTGTCAGATCCATTGAAGCACAATTCACACTTTACACACTTCACCTATTTAGAGCATACTATTTAATATTTTCGGTACTCACGTTTAAAAATCACTCTTGCCATCTATTTTTAGAGTATTGTTCTTCCCAAAAGCAACCTTACTGCTATTAGCATTCATTTCTTTATTCCAATCTTTTGGCTCTGGAAAACCACTAGTCAGTTTTCTGTCTCTATAGTTTTGCCTACTTTTAATATGTAATAGAGATTACATCTTAAATGTGTGATAGAGATTACATCATAAATGTGTGAACTTCTGTGATTGACTTCCTTCATGTACCATGATGTTTTTCAAGCTCCACCCGTGTTGTGAGTACTTCACTTCTTAGGTTTGTGCGTGTGGTGTGAATGTGTGTCTCTTCCCATATTTGTGGGTACATGTGAGTGTGCATGTGTGTGTGTAGACCCAGTGTTGATGTTAGGTTTCTTCCTCGGTAGCTCTCCCCTTTATACACTGAGGTGGAGTCTCTTGCCTGAACACAGAGTTTGACAGTTCTATTAGTCCAGCTAGCCTGCTTGCTCCGGAGATCCCCTCTTTGTCTCCTGATGGGTGGCTTGCAGGGATTTATGCCTGCCTCGCATTTTCATAGGTGTGGAGGGTCTGTACTCCAGTCCTCATCCTTGTGAGCTTATTCACAGAGCTCCTGTTCTTTCTTACCACAACAGTAGCCTGTGCTGTATAAAGTCTCCTAAATGCAAAGAAAATTTCAAGAGTCAGATACATCACGATATTAATTTCACCATTTGTATAGCTTAAAGCAAATTCTCTTTTCTTGTTTTTGAAGGGTATTCATGTGTGTGTGTGTGTGTGTGTGTGTGTGTGAGAGAGAGAGAGAGAGAGAGAGAGAGAGAGAGAGAGAGAGAGAGAAAGAAAGGTTAAAAAGTGTGTAAAAGTGTGTAATTTTGTTTTTGAATTTTCGAGACAGGGTTTCTTTGTGAAGCCCTAGCTGTCCTGAAACTGGCTTTGTAGACCAGGCTGGTCTCAAACTCACAGAGATCCTCCTGCCCCTGCCTCCCAAGTGCTGGGATTGAAGGTGTGCACAACACCACAAAAAGTGTGTAATTTTTCATAGTAACCTTGGATTTACAGGAAAATTGAGTGGAAGGCACAGGCAAAGCAACCCCATGAGTCTCTCTCTTGACTCCACACATGCACAGCCTTTTCTGTTGTCTATGTCCCCATGAGAGGGACACATTTGCTGCAATTGACAAATCATTGCTATCATCCCAAGTTTGTAGTTTCCTTTAGGGTTCTCTCTTAGCATTGTATAAGGGTTTGACTAAATCAATTCTGATGTCTCTCTACCGGCGGAGTATCATACACAGTGGTTTCAGAGCCCCACACAAGCTTTTGTAGCCACTTAATTGATCCTTTCCCTCAATCTATGGTGATCTCTGTTTTTTTCCACTGTCTTCATAGTTGTACATATTCCATAATTTTATAAAATCGAAGTCATACACTATAGTCTCATGAAGTCAGTTTCTTTTACTTAGTAATATGCATTTATGTGTCTTTCATGGATCCATAGCTTATTTAATGTTAGATAACATCCCATTATCTTCATGTCCACAGTTTAATCACTCATCGACTGACAGACATCTTGGCAGCTTCTAAATGTTGGCAATTATGAATCTGGCCATGGTGTGAAAGTTTTTTGCGGATGTGTGGTGGGTTGAATGAGAATGATCCCCAGAGACTCATATATTCACTACTTGGTTTCCAGTCAGTGGAACTGTTTGGGAAGGACTAGGAGGTGTAGCCTTGGAAGAGGTGCATCATGTGGGGCAGGCTTGGAGTTTCCAAAAGTTCTCACCATTCCCAATTAGTTCTCTCTGCTTCCTACTTGGTGATTAAGATGTAAGCTGTCAGGAGCTGCTCCAGCACCCAGCCTGCCTGCTTACCTGCTGCTGTGCTTTCTGCCTTGGTGATCATGAACTCTAACCCTCTCCCACTGTGAGCCTCACATTAAATGCTTTCTCTTTTAAGTCACTTTGGTCACGATGTTTTGTCACAATGACCAAGAGAATAACTGAGAGGGTGTGTCTTTTAGGTGATTCTAAATTAAGTCATATTGGCAGTGAAAATTAACCATTGTGACAATCCATGAGCCAAAAGAAATATAACCAGAAATGGTTGCTTGGAGAGCGAGAGAACACCAGCATTACACAAAGCAAATACAAACTATAAATCCAGCCTCAGCTGCGGGATGGACAGCTGTGACCTCTTAGGTTTAGGCTTTTTTGTTTCTAAACTGAAAGCAGACATGTTTGCATTTAAATTTGGAAAATTTTGGTAATACTTATTCTTATAAAACTCCACAGCAAGTGTGTACCAGGATCAGAGAGCTCTGCCAAGTGTGGGGAGAAGAGAATAAGTGAAGCCATGTGTCAATTTTACTTTTATGGGACTTTTTATTTCTCATGTAGCCCAGGATGGCCTCAGTATCTCTATGTAGCCCCAAATGACCTTGAACTTGAGGTCCTCCTGTCTCCACCTCCCAAGTGCTAGGATTGCAAATGTTCATGAAATACTACTAGTTCTCCGACTCAGGACCCCATGTCTCTAGGGAAGCACTCTGCCAACTGAGCTATACCAAACCCAGCCCTAAGTCGTTTTCTGATATAGGTTCATACATAGTCCAGGCTGGCCTGGAACTCATTATGTAGTCAAGGATGACCCTCCTTCTCCTCTTGAGTGCTGGTGTTATAGTTGTGGGCCACCACATCCAGTTTATCAAAGTTACAAAAATGATTTCAAAGTTATTCCACAAAAAATGTTTATGTAGTTAAGGGAAAAAACCTTTCTGGGACATCTAAAGACTCGATCTACTATAGAAGATTAACATTTGTGTTTGAACTTAATGTAGAAGATTCCTTACTTAGGAAGTATTTGGGATTATACTGACTGATTTTGTGTCAACTTGATAGAAGCTAGAGTCATCAGAGAGGAAGGAGCCTCAGTTGAGGAAATGCCTCCATGAGATTCAGCTGTAAGGCATTGTCTCAATTAGTGATGAGTGGGGGAGGGCCCAGTCCATGATGAGTGGTGCCACCCCTGAACTGTGGGCTCTGGTATCTATAAGAAAGTCAGCTGAGCAAGTCAGGGAAGCAAGCCAGTAAGGCAAACCCTTCCATGGTCTCTGCATCAGCTCCTGCCTCCAGGATCCTTCCTTGTTTGAGTTTCTATCCTGTTTTTCTTCAGTGATGAACAGCACTATGGAAGTGTAAGCCAAATAAACCCTTTCCTCCCTAACTTGCTTTTTGGTCATGGTGTTTCATCACAGCGATAGGAACCCCCACTAA
>PVIU01034077.1:0-11730 GCA_004026605.1 Ondatra zibethicus | reverse complement strand
AGTTGGTCTCACCTCCATCCAGGATCTCAAGGTTGTTTGTCCATGGCTGGTGTTGAGTGTCCTTGACTCTAGGTTTTCTGATCCAGGTTATGATAATTCATAGGGTGTGGTGCCTTTGTCCGAGGCCTCGGCCTGTCTTTCATTACACCTGTAAACTAGCAAGTGTGGCAAACACTCAGGCCTTTTGTTGTGGACATCCTAGTCCTGATGAAACCTGGGTCTGGGGGCCCCTTCATTTCATTTCTTCTTTCTTCCTTTTCTCTTTTTGAGATCAGGGTCTCACTGTCTAGCCCCGACTGCCTGGGAACTCACTATGTAGACCAGACTGGTCTCAAACTCGCAGAGATCATCCCGCCACCACGCCTGGCTGCACCTTTATTTCTGCCTTGCCTGAAGTTACTGCATTAGCAACTTGGTGTCTTGTGGAGGTAAAGAGAGGCTGAGGTGTAAGGTAGGGAACGAGACTGTTTCTCAGGGCCTGGAAGGAAGAGTAGTGTACTGATTCTGCACGGAAGATACATAAAGCTGCTCCCAGACTCCAGGTCAGGAATCTGTGACCTCGGGGAATTCAGCTTCCAAAGTTAAGGCATACTGTGTTGTGGAATATTGTTTTAACTAGGCAAAGGTGTACTACATTTGTTTATATTTTTTTAGCAATGTAAAGATGTGTTACATTTGTCTGTGCTGTATCTCTTTAATTACATAAGGTTGTGTTGCATTTGTTTCCTCTTGCCTGCCTAAGGCACTTGATTGGCTAATAAAGAGCTGAAGGACCAACAGCTGGGCAGAAGAAGGGTAAGCAGGCAACAGAGAGAATAAATAGGAGGAGAAATCCAGGCTCCAGAGGAAGGAGGAAGGAATGAGGAGAAAGGGAGACACACTCGGGGCAAGAACCCCAGCAGTGGCCAGCCAGCAGACACAGGAAGCAGTGAAAGTGAGACTCAGAAAGAAGGAAGACAGGAAAGGTAAAGATCCCCAAGGCAAAATGCAGATAAAGAGAAACAGGTTAATTTAAGAGAAAAGAGCTAGCTGGACACGAGTCTCAGCTAGGACAAGCATTCAAAACTAATAGTAAGTAGCTATGTCATGATTTAAGAGCTGGGTGGTGGCCCTAAAAGAAATAGCCTGGCACAATACTGTGTCCGCAAGATGGCTCAGTGGGAAAAGGTGCTTGCCACCAACTTTGAGAACCTCAGTTCATTCTCTGAACCCACATGATGGGAGGGGAGAATCACTTACCACAAGTTGTTCTCTGACCTCCACAAAAATCTCCATCCCACATCCACATACATACATGCACACACATGCACATACATGCGCACGCACACACATGCACATACTTGCACATACATACATGCGCACACACACACACACACAGACTAAAATCTTTTAAAATTAAATCAAAGAGCTGGGCAGTGGCGGCGCACGCCTTTAATTCCAGCACTCGGGAGGCAGAGACAGGCAGATCTCTGTGAGTTGGAGGCCAGCCTGCTCTACAGAGTGAGTTCCGGGACAGCCAGGACTACACAGAGAAACCCTGTCTCAATAAAACCAGGGAAAAAAAAGACGCAAAGCTTTTCATATGAAGGGAGTTGTAAAAAGTTCATATTTTGGTTATAAAAGAGACTGCGTGTGTGTATTGATATCCAGTTATGCCAGCACCACTTGTTAAATATGCTTTCTTTTTTCCATTTGATATTTTTTGCTTCTTTATCAAATATCAGGTGTTCGAAGATGTGTGGATTGATATCTGGGTCTTCTATTCAGTTCCATTGGTCCTCCTGTCTGTTCTTATGCCAATACCAGGCTGTTTTCAGTACTGTAGCTCTGTAGTAGAGTTTGAAGTCAGGGATTGTGATGCCTCCAGAAGTTCTTTTATTGTACAGGATTGTTTTGGCTATCCTGGGTTTTTTGCTTTTCCAAATGAAGTTGAGTACCATTCTTTCGAAGTCTTCAAAGAATTTTGCTGGGATTTTGATGGGCATTGTGTTGAATCTGTCATTTCTGATTCTCTTATAATATATCCACACTCTCTGGGGGACTCTGTTTCAGTGAGTCTTGATAAGGGACCAAACTGCCCATGGTCTTGGGAAGGAAATAAAAATGCAAATGTGTGGGCCTGAGTTCAGCATAAAGATTGACCTCGGCACATGTGCTCAACTATGTTCATAGCAGCTTTGTTTGTCATAGCCAGAACCTGGAAACAACCTAAATGCCCCTCAACTGAAGAATGGATAAGGAAAATGTGGTACATTTACACAATGGAGTACTACACAGCAAAAACAAAACAAAACAAAAAAGCTTGAATTTTGCAAGAAAATGGATGGAGTTAGAAAACATTATTTTGAGTGAGGTAGCCCAGACACAGAAAGACAATTATCTCATGTACTCACTCATAGGTGGTTTTTAAACATAAAGCAAAGAAAGCCATCCTACAAACCACAATCCCAGAGAACTTAGACAACAATGCGGACACTAAGAGACTTACATAGATGTAATCTATATCGGAAGTATTAAGTAGAAAAAGACAAGATCTCCTGAGTAAATTGGGAGCATGGGGGCCATGGGGGAGTATTGAAGGGAGAGAGGGGAAAGACAGGGAGGGGAGTAGAGAAAAATGTAGAGCTCAATAAATATCAATAAAATAAAAAAAAATTAAAAAAAAGGTTGAACTTGGCAAGGTGGGAAGAGAAGGGCAAGAGAGACTAACCACCAGGAAGACTTCTGGAGGAGGTGGCACTAACCCAGGCCTGGAAGTTTTGGTTAGGGATTGGGCAAGTGGGAAAAATAAAGGGAGCTACAAACACTCCGATGAGGAGGAGGAGGAGCGCGGTAATAAATGAGTAGAGGGAATAAATTGTTTATGATAAATTATATGACACTCAATGTCACTAGTGGTCAGAAATACACAGACTCAAGGCTGTGGAGACAGCTTAGTGGATAAAGCACTTACCTTGTAAGCAGGAGGGGACCAGTAATTGGATCCTCAAACCCTTGTGAAAGTCAGCCAGGTGTCATGGCTGTCTATAATCCTAGAACTCAGGAGGCAAACAGCAGATTCTCAACGGCAAGCTGACTTGTTAGACTAGCCAGAATCGCCAGACTCCAGTTTCGGTAAGAGGCCCCACCTCAAAAACGTAAGTGCAAAGTGTTGGAGGAAGACAAGATGTCAACTTAAGGCCTCTACATATGTAGGACTGTGTTCATGTGCTCTTACAGACATGTGCATACACAGGAGCACACATGCACATATACTTGTACATCACACACAGAAACACATGCAGAAAAGAAGCATGCAACCAGGTGGTAGTGGCGCACACCTTTAATCCCAGCACTCTGGAGGCAGAGGCAGGCAGATCTCTGAGTTCGAGGCCAGCCTGGTCTACAGAACGAATTATATAATACTGAAGAGATGGCTCAGTGGTTAAAAGCACTTGTTCTTGCAGAGGACCCAGGTTCAGTTCCTAGCCCCCACACAGCAGCTCACAACTGTCCATAACTCCAGTTCCGGGGCATCTGTTACCCTCTTTGACCTCGTAGGCACCAGGCACATGGGGCCTGGGGATCTGATGTACCTGTGGATGTTGGAGAGCAACTTTGTGAAGCTGGTCCTCTTTTTCCACTTTAGCATGAGTTACTGAGTTTGAACTTAGGTTGCCAGGCTTGATCAGCATGCTCCTTTCCTCTGAGCGATCTCGCTGGTCCTATTTTCTTTTTCTTATAAAGGGCTCCTTTGTATTTCTTCACAGGGATTTGCAAAGTGTTTTTAGCTAGATTTTTGATGGATAGATGAGCATATATATCACTTTTCACTGTTAATGAACACCACCACAGAAAACCCCTGCATGCACATCCTGTGTAAACGTCCTAGGATAGATTCCTCAAAGCAGAATCACTAGGTCAGAGTTTCACGCATGGCATATAATAAGACTACCAGTTCCCCTCAGGATTACAGCCATTTATGACACCATGAGTAAATGTACAAAAATACTGCACGAAAGCTCCCATTTCTCAGAAGCCCCATCAACACTAGATGTTAATCAGTTATCGGCCCATGTATACTATTTTATGTAGATAAGAATAATAGCCACCAAACAACAGAAGGCATCTATGGTTAAGAGCTAGCTGGGCATGGTGGCTCACACATTATTAGTTTTAAAAATAACAAGTATTCTAAAGGAAAGACAAGAAGGAAGGATGTGAACTGATGAAACCGGAAGCTGGTGTCTGGGGTAGTTGGCTTTTCATAATGCAGGAGAGACTTCCACATCTAAATACTGAAGGGGCAGCGGTTTGGAGCACCAAGGTCCTTGAGCAGGTGGAGCTACTGGATGCAGGGCTCAGGTGGAGGGATTAACTGCCGGAAGGAGAAAAGGATGAGAGCAGTTAAAAATAAGTCAGTAGGGTGATAGTGGGGGCCAGGAAGTTGAGGGGGCTTCGGGATGATGGCTTCAATTTTCACTGTCAAGTAGGAATGAAGTTCTCCGTGAGGAGAATGAGAAAGGAGGGAGACAAAGGTAGAAAACAGAAGAGAGCTGACGGGACAGCTCAGGACTCGCAGGCCAGGAGGTGGAGGAGGATGGCAAGGTTGGAGACCGAGTTGCCATGGCAACTGTCTGCAGCTTGAGCTCGCACTGTCTTTGCCTGTACTCAGCTGCTCAAGTGCAGGGGTGAGAGAGAGCAGACAGGCAGGGAGAGCTACGCCCCCGATTTCATCAAGAGTTGAAGATGAAGGGAATAGAGGGGAATTGGATTGGCTCATCCAGACTCCAGGGAGAAGGATGTAAACCCACAAGGCCATAGCCAGTTTAGGAGCATGAAAGCAACCCTAGGAAGACGAAGAGATCAAAACAAAGGAAATAGAGGTGCAGGAGATGCAGTCATATGGAGCGCTATTTTTGTTTGTGATCTCACAAAGCTTGCCTGGAGATCAGAGTGCAGAGCTAAGTCTAGTTAGCCATAGAGGCCAGGCAGTGGTGGCACACATCTTTAATCCCAGCACTCGGGAGACAGAGACAGGCGGATCTCTGTAAGTTCAAAGCCACCCTAGGCTACACAAGATTGAATCTATCTAACAGAGAAGCAGAGCTAGGCGGTGGAGGCTCACACAAAGATGATCCCAGCACTTGGGATCACATGTCTTTAATCCCAATACTAGGGAGGTGGAGACAGAAGTGACATGGCTGGGCAGAGAGAGGAATATAAGGTGTTCCTCAGAACCAGTCTGAGGATTCAGAGAAACAGGATCACTCCTTCTGTCTGAGCATTGGTAGGGTAACAACTCTCTAGTGGCTGGCTCCTTTGCTTCTCTCATCTCTCTCAGCTTTCATCACCTAATATCTGACTCCAAGTTTTATTTATTAAGACCAATTAGAATTTGTGCTACAGTCACAAGAAGCAGCCAGTTAAGTTTAAGGTTAAGAATGGGGGATAGGGACTGGTGAGATGGCTCAGTGGTTAAGAGGACTAAGAGCATGCACTGCTCTTCCAGAGGAGTTAAGGATAAGAACATGTGTTGCTCGCCCAGAGGACCAGAGTTCAGTTCCCAGCACCCACGTCAGGTGTCTCACAATTGCCTGTAACTCCAGGTACCGGAGACCAGACACCTCTGCCTTCCAAGGGCACCTGCACACCCCCCACACACAACCAAGGGTACCTGCACACGTGTGCACAGACACCCCCCCACACAACCAAGGGCACCTGCACACATGCGCACACACCCCCAAACAACAACCAAGGGCACCTGCACACGTGTGAACAGACACTCCCCCCCACAACCAAGGGCACCTGCACACGTGTGCACAGACACCCACACACACAACCAAGGGCACCTGCACACATGCGCACACCCCCCCAAACAACCAAGGGTACCTGCACACGTGTGCACAGACACCCACACACACCCCCACACACAAACATAGGACTTTTGAGACGATGCAGCAGTTGAGAACACTGGCTGTGCAAACCTGATGGCCAGAGTTCAAATCCCTGGAACCCACGCTGGAAGGAGAGAACAATCTCCAAAAGTTGTCCTATGTCCTCCATACACATGCAGTGGCATCCACGTGCCTGCTGTCATATGAACATCATACATGCACAATCTATTAATAATAGTAATTGTTGTGATCTAGCTGCCCTCACTCCCCCTGGCCGACAGCGGAACTTCCTTGTGGTCTGTAATTGACAAGGATGTTTGTGTTCTTTCTGGCCGGTGGTTTTCCACAGAAGCAGTAGAGGTATAAAAGGCTTTAGCTGAGGCAAAATAAAGGTTGCTGTTCTTCCACCTAAAAAGAAGCCTCCCTGTCTCAATCCCGGCATCCCCAACCGGTCTAGGCATCCAGGCTGCACTAATAAAGTTTAAGGGTGGGAGAGATGGCTCAATGATTAAGAGGATTTGGTATTTTTGCAGAGGACCTGAGTTTGGTTCACAGCACCTACCCTGGGGAGCTCACAATCATCCGTAACTCTAGCTGCAGAGGATCTGACACTCTCTTCTGGCCTTCAAAGGCACTAGGCATGCATGGGATGCACATACATACATACATGCAGGTGGAACACTCATACACATAAAATAAATATGAATCTAAAATAGTTAAATAAAGCCAGGTGGTGGTGGTACACGCCTTTAATCCCACCACTTGGGAGGCAGAGGGAGGTGGATCTCTGTGAATTCGAGGCCAGCCTTGTCTATACAGAGAGTTCCAGGACAGGCTCCAAAGACTACAGAGAAACCCTGTCTCAAAATCCGCCCCCCCCCAAAATTTAAATAAAATAAAATTGAAAAGTTTAAAGTTAAGGAGTAGCATTAGGGCCAGTCCTGGGACCTAGCCACAGTGTGGGCTGTTTGGGTTAAGGCCACACCACAGCCCTTGGCATCCATATCTCTAAAGAGTCTGGAATGTTCGGGTGGAAGTTCCACCCCAAGCCCCGTCCCCTGGGAGTTGTCTCAGTCCAGACTCCACCCCCGGGGGGAAGAAAGCACCCCCACAAACAATAACCCCTCCCCAGAGATGCTCAAGACCACTCCCACAGGTTATTTAAACTCCAGCCCGGAGAACAAACACCTGGGTTTTGTCTTCCTTCCCCTCCTTCTCTCTGTGGGGCTGGAAAGCCATCCAGGAGCACTGCTATCCATTAAACCTGGGTTTTTTTCTAATTCGGTTTGATTTGGTCTGATTTGGGTTATTGCGTCGGCGGACAGCCTTGTGGGGCTGCAGAAACTTTTCATCTGAAGCAGAGGAGAGGTGGAGGGGACAGAAAGTGAGAAGGTAAAAAAAAAAAAACCCGGCGATTCCAAGGAGAACTACCCTTAAGGATGTGCGATCACGGGGGTCGAAGGTGGGACTTGATGGAGAGCAGAGTCTGGTGAGTGTGGATGCAGGGAGTCAGGCTAGAGACACTTGTGTCACTTGGGCTCACTTCTCCTTGCTTGTGCTGATTTTCTCTTATTTGTTCACTGGCCTGAAGGGCGAATCCTTTCACCCTCTCACAAATACTCTGCCACATGGTCGCCTGCGCGGGTGACAGGAATTTTGCCTCTCTTCTCTTTCTTATGATTGGGAACCGTTACAGTCACATTGTGTGAACAAAGAAATGCCTGAAATGTTCTGGCCAGAAGACAGGCCCCTGAGAGCCCTTGTTGCCAGAAGGTTCTGGCATTTGACTTAGGTCCCTTGACATTGATCTCCTTGAAAAACAAACAAATGAAGGCAATCACTGGGAATTTCTGACACAGAAAGTGTTAGAGTTGATAGCATGGGCCTCAGAGGAGTTTTTCTGAACAAAGCAAAGTAGTAATTTCCTTATTTATTTAGTTTTCTTGAAACACAGTCTCAGTATGTAGCTATGGCTGTCCTGGAACTTGCTTTGTAGACCTGACAGGCTTCACTCTGAGATTCACTGGCCTCTGTTTCTGATTACAGGGATTAAAAGTCATGTGCCACCACACCTGGCACAATAGTAATGACTTAAAGTAGTACCTGGTGACTGTGCACACTTTTAATCCCAAATTGGGAGGCAGAGGCAGGCAGATCTCTGTGAATTCCCTGCCAGCTTGGTCTACAGAGAGTTCCAGGACAGGCTTCAAAGCCATATAGAGAAACCCTGTCTTGAAAAGCCAAAAACCAGGGGCTGAAGAGCTGGTTCAGTGGTTAAGAGCACCGGCTGCTCTTCCGGAGGACCAAGGTTCAATTCCCAGCATCCACAAGGGAGCTAAAAATTGTCTGCAACTCCAGTTCCAGGGGATCTGACATCCTCATACCAATGCACATAAAAAAAAATTAAAAGAGGTGTGCACGTGCCACAGGGTGTGTTTTTAAAGAAAAAAAGAAAGAAAAACCAGAAAAAAAGTAGAGCTAAAGGTGGGCATCATGGCATAGCTGTAATTCTAGCACACTGGAGGCTGAGGCAGGAGGACTGCAAGTTTGAAACCAGCTGGGGAGACATAGCAAGATTTTTGTAGTCATCATCATCACTATCATTGTTATTATGTAGTACTATAACCATAATATTAAAATAGAGCTGAGGAATATGACTTAGTAGAATTCTTGTCTACCATGCAGAAAGCACCGGGTTCCACCCCGAGCACCAAATAAGTTACAAAAATGGAGAGGGTGAGTGCAGCTGGATGGTCCACCCTCCTTTTCTCTGCTGCCCTTTTTCCGCTTGGAACTTGGTTCAGTCGCCATCCTGAGGCTGTGAGCCCTTCAGCTGTGTCTCAGTGAGGGTGGGCCAGCAGTGTTGTATCACAGTGTCCTCCCAAATTGTAACATTCCATTCTCCAGGGCGGGGCCTTAAGCTCAAAAGTAAACAACTCAAAGTAACTTCAGGAAGTTCCTGAAATTGACCAGGTTCACTAGACCACCCCCTCCCTGCCAGATTAAACAATAAAAACGGGAGAGTTCCCTCAGAAGAGCAGCCAAACCATAAAGAAAACTGTCAGGCCAGAGCAGCTGCCCTGAAGAAGCAGAGACCAGCTGAGCTGCCTAGAAGAAGAGGTTTAGACCAGCTGAGGCACAGGGAAAGGACAGTCTCCAAGCAGGTGAGCTGTCTGCAGGCTGAGCAGTGGGCTCCAGGTTCCCAGCTGTGTGAGCTGGCACCCATGCTGGGGTGGTGATGCAGCTGTCTTTGAGTAACCCCTCACCCATATTCCTGTCATCAGGGCTTCTCAACCTTCCTGACGCTGCGACCCTCTAATACAGTTCCTCTTGTTGTGACCCCAGCCATCAAATTATTTTCATTGCTTCTTCCTAACTGTAATTGTGCTCTTGTAATGAGTCATATGTGTTTTCCGGGTGTCTTAGACTCCTGTGAAAGGGTCCTTCAACCCCCAAAGGTTTGCAACTCACGGGTTGAGAACTACTGCATAAGTAGCCCCAATTAAACTCATCGTTCACCAACTTGGACTTTGATGTCACCCTGACTATTGTGCGCTGTGGGCGCCCTGTCTGGGGTGAGCAGATGTGCTGTTGCTTCTCCCCAGGAAAAGTTTTGTCACCCAGCAGACAGGCAGGATGACTGCGCATTGGTCACTTTCTGCCCAGATGAAATAACCAAGAATCAGCTTTCAAGAAAAAGAAGTTTTATTTGGCTCCCAAGTTTGGAGAGTCCAGTGTGTGAGCCCCCGGCCTTTTTGCTTTGGGCCTGTGGTGAGGCAGCATTATCTTGGTGGTAGACCAAACCCATTTACCTCATGGTGAGGGAACAAAAGAGGAAAGGCCTGGTCCCCGACACGCCTCTCGAATGTGAGGAACTCTCACTGGTCCCCGACTCTTTTTTAAAAGTGGTTCTAATGTAGCTCAGGCTGGCCTGCGATCTTGCTATGTAGTCAAGAATAACACTAAATTCTGATCTCCACGTCCAGTACCTCAGTGCTGGGTTTAAAGGTGTCCTCTACCACACCGACTTTTTATTCTGTGCTAGGAATCAAACCCAGGGCATTGTTGTGCATTCTAGGCAAGCAGTATACTACACACACAGGTCACCCCTGCCCCTTTATTTTGGGAGGGGGCAGAATCTCACATAGCATAGGCTGCCCTCAGACTTGTTTTTACAGATGATGATAGCTTTGAATTTGTCCTTGTGCCTTTACCTCCTGAATGCAGCGAACACATGGCTCAGCACCAGGCCTGGCTCAATCCCTGCCTCTCTTATCTATTCAGTTGTTAGTAATGTGTGTGTGGAGTGACTGAAGCTGTGGCTGTGCCGTGGAGGAGGTCAGGACAGCTTTCAGGAGTAGAGCCTCTGCTTACCCTGTGAGTTCCAGAGATTGAACTCAACTGGTCAGACTTCAGTGTCATCCCTCCAAGCACTGAGCCATCACCCAGGCTGCTCACCCTAGTCTTTGCTTGTTTTTCCAGACTGGGTTTCTCTGTATAACTCTAACTATCCTCGAACTCACTCTGTAGACCAAGCTGGTCTCAAACTCAGAGATTTGCCTGCCTCTGCCAGTGGGATGTTTGTGGAGATCAGAGAACAACTTGTAGTAAGTGATTCTCCCCTTCCATCATATGGGTTCAGAGGATGAAGTTAGGTTCTCAGGTTTGGTTCAGGTGCCTTTACCCACTGAGCCATCTTGTGGACACAGTATTGTGCCAGGCTATTTCTTTTTAGGGCCATCACCCAGTTCCTAAATCATGACACAGTGACTTACTACTAGTTTTGAATGTTCAGTCTAGGTCAGGCTCGTGTCCAGCTAGCTCTTTTCTCTTAAATTAACCTGTTTCTCTTTATCTGCATTTTGCCTTGGGGATCTTTACCTTTCCTGTCTTCCTTCCTTCTTTCTGGGTCTCACTTTCACTGCTTCCTGTGTCTGCTGGCTGGCCACTGCTGGGGTTCTTGCCCCGAGTGTGTCTCCCTTTCTCCTCATTCCTTCCTCCTTCCTCTGGAGCCTGGATTTCTCCTCCTATTTATTCTCTCTGTTGCCTGCTTACCCTTCTTCTGCCCAGCTGTTGGTCCTTCAGCTTTTTATTAGCCAATCAAGTGCCTTAGGCAGGCAAGAGGAAACAAATGCAACACATCCTTATGTAATTAAAGAGATACAGCACAGACAAATGTAACACATCTTTACATCGCTAAAAAATATAAACAAATGTAGCACACCTTTGCCTAGTTAAACTAATATTCCACAACACAGTATGCCTTAACTTTGGAAGCTGAATTCCCCGAGGTCACAGATTCCTGACCTGGAGTCCGGGAGCAGCTTTAGCAGCTTTATGTATCTTCCATGCAGAATCAGTACACTACTCTTCCTTCCAGGCCCTGAGAAACAGTCTCGTTCCCTACCTTACACCTCAGCCTCTCTTTACCTCCACAAGACACCAAGTTGCTAATGCAGTAACTTCAGGCAAGGCAGAAATAAAGGTGCAGCCAGGCGTGGTGGCTGGATGATCTCTGAGAGTTTGAGACCAGTCTGGTCTACATAGTGAGTTCCCAGGCAGTCGGGACTAGACAGACCCTGATCTCAAAAAGAGAAAAGGAAGAAAGAAGAAATGAAATGAAGGGGCCCCCAGACCCAGGTTTCATCAGGACTAGGATGTCCACAACAAAAGGCCTGAGTGTTTGCCACACTTGCTAGTTTACAGGTGTAATGAAAGACAGGCCGAGGCCTCGGACAAAGGCACCACACCCTATGAATTATCATAACCTGGATCAGAAAACCTAGAGTCAAGGACACTCAACACCAGCCATGGACAAACAACCTTGAGATCCTGGATGGAGGTGAGACCAACT
>PVIU01034076.1:0-11731 GCA_004026605.1 Ondatra zibethicus | reverse complement strand
TTTTTTACCATCATACTGTAAAGACTTTTCTGATGACTATCCCTCTGTTACCTCGAGATATATTTTCCAAAATATCCCCCTATATAGAAACAATATCATAGAGGCCCAGAGAGAAAAACTAGAGGAAATCACAAAAAAGACTTCCTGGTGTTGTGATATGGAGACTAGTGGGATATGGGTGAGCCAAGAAAGATTTTTTCTCTTTCTCAGATGAGCAAGTAGATCTTGGGGCTGAGTCCTACATCTTAGAAGTCTGTATTTTCATGGCAGATGATGGAATTCAGGTCCCAGAGAGTTAGTAAAAAGGAAGAATGAATGAGGCAATCAAATCAGACCAACTTCCTTCAGTTTTCCCCTCTATACCACTTTCCTTACTGTCTTCCATATAGAGAAGTGGTTTATTCTACAATTGAATGTAGGAATGATCTACTATGCTATCTCAATAGGAACACGGCCCACAGGACAAATAGAACTCCTTCTCTGGAGCTAATACTGCCCAGTCTACAATGTTCTAGTCCTGCCTGTATCTAGTGATAGTACCTCCATTCATCGCAAATCCTGGAATTTCCATCCCTGTGACTACAATCAGTCCAGACCTGCCATTCATGTCTGGGTAGTTCCATTAGTGTTTCTTATGTTTTGTTATCCACCTATAAAGCGGTCTGCTTATTTCAGTCCAGATCATAGTACTCCTCTGCTTGCCAGTGTACTTAGTATAAATCCCATATGCATTACTAATGTAGCAAAGTTCTGTACGATCTGTTCCCTGCCTGCCTCCACTATCCCCTGACCTCTTATTTGAGTCACGTAAGCAATTTGTTCCCTCAAACTCTCCAAACTGTGGTCAAAGCACTCTCTGCCCAGATTGCCTTTGTTATTGTTCTTGGGGTCCTATACTCCAAAAACAAATCGCCAGAAATAGATACCCTATCAACTCTCACCCTTCTGACATTTGTCATCAATGCTTTCTTTATTGCCTGCCCCTATGTATCTCCCTGGCACTGATCACAATATCTGGGACATTAGAAGTATCCTATGTTATTGAAAGAATAAACTGAAGGAATTTTAATCTATCATTTGGATTCTAAAAAGTAGCTTTTCCTTTGAGAGGTAAAACGCCTTCACAATCAACTACCTAAGGAAAAAAACAGAGTTGTTACATGGAAACTCACTTCCTAACAGAAAAATACAACTTATTATTTTCTCTAGTTTATACCGAGCGTTTGTGCACTGATGTCCAAAGGCTGAAAGTTAAAATGATGTGACCTTCAAAGTGGGAGAAACATACAGCATACTCACTGATTCAGCTCTTGTGCGAAGAACTGAAATGGTTCCTACGAGATAATACCGTTGCTCTCTTAACAGCCTTGGAGTTGATGACCAAATGTTTCTGCTACGACGACCATAGTTTCTAAAAATTGCAAATGGCTCTAAGGGAGATAGACACAGTGTCAATTAAATTAAAAGATATACTAAATAAGCCAGGAGGCTGACAACTGCCATATCACAATGCTGTTTACCATCCTATAGGCATTTTTCAAGATTCTGAGCCTTGGGATTCTCCTTGTCTCCCTTCCCTTCCAGCCCAGTTCCCCAGATGCTCACCACCAAAATATGAGGCAATCAATTGAAAATCAAATGGGAATCTTTGCTGATATCAATCTTCGCCTGCCCTATGAATTGTTGTGGTAGTCTCCAAAAGAAATGTGTGTGTGTGTGTGTGTGTGTGTCTGTGTCTATGTGTGTTTGTGTCTCTGTGTGTGTGTGTGTAAATGTACATACATCTGTTCAAGTGTTTTGAAATGATATTTCCTTTAACTTCCAAGAAACATGAGAAATAATTTAACAAGAATTTGGGTACCTGAAGCACAAAGTATATATTACCTCTGATTACCTCAGATGTTTTATGGCTCTGGAGCAGTTATTTTAATTATGTATATTGATTTCTCAGATTGAACTTCCTTAAACCTCAAAAATTATACACCAGGCCCCATAGTACATATGAGATAAATGTAGAAATAGCATAATTTTATCAAAAATTTTAGAGAGATGACAAACTTCTTTCCTCAGGTTAGTGTACAGAACTTGAGTGTCTATATTTTATATATTTGTCCTTGATAGGATGTTTGAATTCTAGACCCTAGTTCTAGATCCAATCTGTAGCATGATTTACAAACTACAAAATATATTTGTAAATTTAGGTATTCATGGAGTTCCCTTTAAACTTAGCAGTGCATTAAATTTTCTGATTAAATTTTAAATTTTGTTTTGTTTTATAAGGGGAGACAGCCATCCTTTACCAATGTAACCCACCATGTTTCTATGTGGCCCCACCTTATAAATTTCCCTATTATTTTTTTTAATGTCTAATAGGTGTAGCCAGAAATCGTGTGAGTGTAGGGGTATCAGAGATTTTGTAAATACCAATTATACAATAACATGTATCCTAGCAATCAGGAATATATCACTCCTGAACATCATTAAAGAGCATGAGCTGAGTTGCTTACCATCATAAGAATCTTGCAAGTACAAGACGAATTTCACATACTCGTATGAGTCCCTCCGGTCGTACATGTCCACATAAGTATATGCATCCTGGGAAAACAGGGCTGCATTTCTTTTTCTTATATAACAGCAAAATTCAATAAGACTTCCAACTAAAGTGAGCAAGAAACAAGATCCATATTATGATCTTATGGATTATTTCAGAAAATGAAAGTCTTCTTTAATCAAAACAACATTTTTTAGGGGGTGGGAGTTTCTCCATGTAGCCCTGACTGTCCTAGGACTCGCTCTGTAGACCAGGCTACCCTCAAACTTACAGACCTCTGCCTGCCTCTGCCTCCTGAGTGATGGGATTAAAAGAGTGCCCCCACCACACTTGGCTCAAGAAAACATTTTAAAGAATACAGTTTTCTTTCCATGAATTCTGGTACTCACAGGGCTATCATCTGTAGAATAGGGTACTAGCCAGAATAAAAACCTGCTATTTATATAGCACTACCGTGACTGGAGAAATACTGCTGTAATTAGGGAATAGGGTAAAGAACAAGACAGGTTTGGGGATGATTTTTCAGTAAACGATTTTTATTGATTCCTTGAGAGTTTCATATACGTATGTGCCATATTTTGATCATGTTCATATCCCACTCCTCTCTGCTCCCCCAAGATCCATTTCCACATCCCCATGCAGTTCTTCCCAACTTTGTGTCCAAAAAGACCACACAATCCCATATACTTCTGAATGTGAAGCATCCACTAGAGAAGTGGTTCTTAACCTGTGGGTCTCAACTCCTTTGAGGGACAAGTGACCCTTTCACAGAGTTCACCTAAGACCACTGGAAAACATAGCTATTTACATTACAATTCATAAGAGTAGCAAACGTGGAGTTAAGAAGTCACAAGGAAAATAATTTTATGGTTGGGGTCACCACATCATGAGCAACTCTATTGAAGGAGCACAGCATTAGGAAAGTGAGAACCACTGATCTAGATCATGGTTAGCCTGCCAGGGGCCACATCCTTAAAGAAACCCACTTACCTCTCCCACCATCCATCAACTGTCACAAGCTCCTGAGCTGAGGGTGAGCACCCATGAGTTCCTCCCCACTCCCCCCCAGAAGAGAGTTTTTAATGATAGAAATGTGGTGTTTGATATTATAAGCTGTAAACATAAATGAATATATGATCAGCAGCTACAGTGACTAAGGTTTTTGCAAAAATTACTACGGGGCAAGAAAGCAAGAAATTATTCAATCGAGTGTTACTTTTCACTCAACACCCCAAAATTAAATCAAAATAAAACAAAACCAGGTATACATACCTGATTTAGTCAATGGAAGATTAAGAATGATCTTCTGCGCTATTTCTTCTTTTTCTTCATCAAGAAGAATATTTAATAAAGTCTTCCCCACAATGTCTTCCTGGAGAGAAGGAGAGAGAACAAATTTTGTTTTTACACTAAAGCTATTAGTCTGTCCTGTCTCCTTCCTACCAGTGAATTTAGCTGTGCCCTTGCCCATTTATGGCTACAGCAGCTGTGCTTCAGCCAGTTTTCATTACCATCCTGCAATTACTCCAGTCTACAATCCATTCTGGACACAGTTTTCTTGTACATTATTTTCTGCAATCAGTTGAAGTCTTCCTTAGCCATCTCAGAGACCATAGACACTGTAATGATCACATTGTGTTCTTTCTCTCTGTGCTATGTGCTTGGAAAAATCACAGTTCTTCATCCATAGTGTTGTCTCAGACCTTGATCCAAGCAAGTGAATGTGGATTGGAAACCCCCAGACAGCCTTGCCTACCTTTGACTGAGCACTTTCTCATATTTCAACATGAATCCTTTCTCTTTTATGCCCTCCTCACACTTTTATAGAGATTTGCATTGGTATAGATCTTGGTTTATTAATACAAATTTAAGGTCAATCTTGTTATATGTATATTTCTGTTCTTGATTAAGGTACTGTGATTGTGTAGTTCATTTAAAAAATGTAAGGTATAATTTAAAAATACAGGTTAATAAATAATCATCTATAATAGTCAAGTTAGTTAGATTTTCTAGATGTATAGAGATATGTTTCAGTTAGAGAAGTTTTCTTCAAATCTTTCATAGACCTTCAGAATATAACATTTAAAATGTTTAATAACTTAAGCCTTTTCATGACAGTGAGACACATCTGCTCCTGGAAGCACCCAGCTAATTCAAGAGGATGATGGGCATTGAAGAGGCTCCTTATGGAGTTGGTTGACCATTTGGCAAGAAACTGCTCTTGCCTAGACTGCTTGATAAACTAGATATGCTGGATCCTCAGAGAAATGACTGCTAAGCTTGCCTAAAGGTGAGATGATCCTTTGGGGTTCCTGTTTCAATAAAGAATCTGCTAGACATTCTGCAGAACACACAAGAAAGTGACTGACAAACTGCAATTATAGACAGAACTATCTTTGAAATTTCCTGTTTCATGGGAAAGTCTTCTGGATACTATGGGACTGTAGGCTGAAGATGGATGCCCCAATGGTACAGAAGAACTTTGGGTGACTGTCCAGGCAGTCAATTCTAGAGTTTTGGAAGTTGCTTACAATGCACCTCCTGTTTACTTAGGTAATAGTATAGCCTTCTGGAGTCTTTGATGGGGTTGAAAAATTTATAATTATAGTTTTCATTAGTTGTGATAAAAGATAAAATAGATATAAATATTGTGACTGTAATACTTGCTTGATACTTGTTTTGTTATATGTAATTTTACTATGTTAAAGTTAAATCCTTTTTATTTAAACAGAAAAGGGGAGATCATGTGGGATTTCCCTCTGTATGCTGTGATTACCATTAATGAATAGAAAAGCTGCTTTGGACCTATAGCAGGGCAGAACTTAGCTAGGCAGGGAAAACTAAACTGAATGCTGGGAGAAAAGAGGAGGAGTGAGAGAGATGCCATGTAGCCCCACTGGAAACAGACGCTGGAATTTTAGCCAGTAAGCCACAGCCACATGGCAATATACAGATTAATTAAAAAAAGGGTTAAATTAATATAAGATTTAGCCGATAAGAACCTAGAGCTAATGGGCCAAGTAGTGATTCAATTAATACAGTTTATAAGTGATTATTTAGTGGCCTTCTCCAACACACTGTCAAGTCCCTAGTCCTTCCTACACTTTAATCTGGCATTGTTTATTTTGATGGGGAAAGCTTAATTCCCAGTACTATAAAGAAATACTTATTTTTCAATAAAAATGTTTTCATACCCAAACAAATTTATCTCTGATTAACCTGGCCTTTCATTGATTTTTCCCATCAAACAAATGATTAAACAATCACCTCACTCAGACACTGTCTAAATATTAACACACGGTGCAGCTTCATTATTCCTGACAAGCTGAAGAATTATTCTCCATTTTATTCACACTTATTGTACTATTTATTACATCACAACTGCAACTGCCACAAATACAATATCCACCCATCCTACAAAATGTGCTACTGAAACATTCTTATAGACATTTTATATGAAGCAATTAATGTTTACAGGGAGTAAATATTAGCAAAGATGAGCATTACATGAAGTATAATTTCTATGAGTGCAATAAGAATAAAGTATGTCATATATGTACAAAATGTGCTAATGAGCTAGAACTAGAACTACATGGAGTTTCAGGGTAGCCTAAACTATCGAACACTACCTTATATTGGCAAAAAAGGAGAGAGAGAGAGAGAAAGAGAGAGAGAGAGATTCCCCAAAAAGAGACAAAAGAGCATAACATCATACTACTACAAAAATACATCTAAGATTTTAAAAATAAATTAACTAAAAATTAAGATATAGAAAATAATTAGACCTACAATAGATGCCATAACCCAGCATGAATCAATCATGACTTTCATTCATTGCTCAATCACTATGTAACATTCATTCATTGCTCAATCACTATGTAACATTCATTCATTGCTCAATCACTATGTAACAGACCCCACACCACATTCATCTTGGTGAGAGCAGCCTTCCCTCAAAGCAGGCACTTAGAAGCTAGACACTGATTCCAAAGCAACTGCTATATCAAAAAGTACATGCTTGGCTTGTGTGGGGATGCAGACCACACTGAACGCTGAGACTTGTGAATCATAAGTTCCAGGCAAAGTAAAACAAAACCAGTCTTCTTTGAGAAACTCCCAAGAAAAATTGAAATTGTGTTTTCTTACCTCAAACCAGAATTTGTTTTTATTGACTTAACACTGAAACCAGTGGAGATGATGAAATGAGCATAGCTGGACACCACTGAGTTATATGAAGCTAAAAAGAAATAGTCCATAAACAGAAAACCAGAATGACCCTTTTCCCCCAAAGCTAAAAGAACTTACAGGACGATGTCCAAGAAGAGGTGACACATTCCGTGATATAAAAACAACTTTTCCATCTGTGTTCAATATAATTGAAATGTTTTCAAATGACTAATAAAGAGAATAATAACATAATTAAATAATGCAACAATAAAATGATAGTTTTATTTATAAGTGCATAAATACAACAAAATACTGAAATGCATTCTATTTCTTACATATCAATGAAGTAGGCACACACTTAATTAAAAATCTATTATTCTGCCTCCTATACAGAATCTCCTTAACCTTAAGCATGAGATATTTATCAAATAATGTGTCACTTAGACAAACAAATTTCAGTGTACACCCAATTAACACCTAAACTCTCCAACACGAGCTAGGAAGATTAATTTCTGTGTCGACTGGCACATTTTAAGCATATTTAATTTTTAAATGGCTAATAAGCTTATTTAAGGGCACTTTCATTTTTTCTTAGTCTAGTTATCTACTTATAAATATGGTTACTGCCATTACTTTTCTTCTGTATAATGGATTTGATGTACAGACAAATATTTCCTTGTAAAGAACATTTAAAATGTTTTATAAGCTATAAAATTGTTTTCAGAGTTGTTTCTTTAAGTTTCGTTAGTGCTGCCTACAGGAGTCTGGGTGAAGGGTTCTATATAGTGTTTTAGTACATTTCCAGTGCCTACAGACAGAAGAAAATGTCTTTTGTTCCCTTAGCCACCATTAATTGCCTAGAGACCCTTAAAAAGAGCTGAGGACTCATGAGCTACTCTTCCTTAGCTGCTGTTAACTATTTATTCTCAGGGAAGGGGTGTGGTCTCATGAAATCCTTCTCCTCCAAGCTATGATAGGAGAAGGGTCATGTACCTGGGAGGAGGAAAGAGATCAGTGAGAAGGGGAAGTGGCAAGAGAGAGTAATGGGATGCAAATTTGGTTAAAATAAATTATATAAATGTATTAAAAGTCATAGTGAAACTGATTATTACATGCAATCAATATATGCTAATAAAATAAACTTGTTTTCAATAGTAGGACCAAGCCCATAGTAAAGTAAGGGAAACAGCATGCCACAGATGACTGTGAATGTAGGCACTAGGACATAAAGGGATGTTAGAGCCTTAGGAAACTTGTCCATCATTGATTACTTAGAGCTTGGAAATAAAGTAAAAGTTTCCCAAAAGCTGCTATCTAGAGCATGTGAAATGCCAAAAGGTTATTCAAAGGAGATGTGGATATGTGTGTGCCTGCCTCGATTCTAAGAGGAGGGGGGAAAATAAACCTGGCCTCCCTTAGAAAGTACTAATCAAACATCCACATTCACTCAAATTTAGAGATGCAGTCCAGATGCTGCTTGTGTAGTCTTCAACAACTCCAATCTAATATTTAATTCAAAGAAGTCCTCATCTGCAATAAAATGATTATTATAAGAAACTGGCTCATAGAATTCATGCAGACAGATAGTTACAAATAAAGGACCTTATGGTAAAAGCAAACTAGCAAACACTGGGAAGAGCAATCTATTATACATGAAGAGTGTATAGAAAAAGTCAAATGCAGAATGAGGCTGAAAAGAAAACACTGGAATTTGCAGACAAGAAAAGAGTGCTCAATATAGAACACAGATAACAAGGGTTTTAAAAATTTGAATGACTCAAAACTGATCAGAGATGTGAAACATAAGCAAAAGTTCTGTAAATGGAATTATCATAAAAATATCAATTCAGGAGCCGAGATTATAGTTCAGTGGCAAAACATTTCCATAACATATGTGAGACCCTGGGTTTCATCTTCCCAGCATAAAGGAAAAGAAAACATTAATGCAGAAGTAAAACTGCATGGTAAAACACAGGAAGCTTGGACATGTGGTTATGTTGGTAAAGTTCTTGCCAGCTGCATAAGGACCTGGTGCCCAAGCCCAGTAACAAAAATCAAAGCAAATATTAATGGAAAGGGACTAAAACTGAAGACAAGACTCTGACTACAAGCTTTAAGAAGGTTGTGAAGGAATGTGAATGCCTGTGTGTTGTCACTGAGAGGTTAAAAGGAAGAAGTTGTGAAAAACTATATGGCCAGTCCTCAATATTAGAGGACACCATAGACTCTAGTGTTTCTACTTCTGAGCATACATAAGAAAGAGTTGAAAGCAGCACCTCAAATAGCTCTGTTTGCCCATGTTCTCAGCAGCATTATTCACAATGGCCAAAAGGTGGAAGTAATTTGCTATGGTTTGGTTATGGCCAGTCCTCCAAGCATTCACATATCAGAAGCTTGCTCTGTATTGCACAATGTGAGAGGTGGTAGGGTCTTTAAGAGGAGAGGCCTAGTGGGAGGTCACTGGTTATGCTGCCTTCGTTAGTAATTCATTTAGTTCTTATGGGACTGTGGTTAGTTTCTAATAGGTGGCTGTTACTAGAAGACTGGTGATCCCTCCCCACTCTCTGGCTATCTGTCTTACAAATATGATTGCTCCTTCTCACATGCTACCTCCACTGTGAAGCCAGTTTCATCAGAAAGCCATCTCACAAATGATATAGTCAAGGGACCATCAGAAAAGGACACAGAATTTCAAAGTTGCTGCTAACTAAGCCTCATTTCTTAGAAGGCGGGCATGCTCTCCACTATCCCACCAATGCTACAACAAACCTCTTATCGTTACATAGTTCCCCAACTCAACTGTTTGATTTAGACACAGAGAAATACTAACACATAGTCCAAGCGGCTGACAGATAAAAAGGCTCTGAAAACTTTAGCATACCATGGAAGTGACTATTATTCAGCCTTTAGAGAGAATTCTGTTACCATCTACAACATGAATGGACCACATAAATATTTTAGTGCATGAAATAAACCACTCAGGAAAAGAAGAATGTAAGGTTCTATTTTATTACATAAATAAATCTCTAAAATAATAAAATGTGTAAAGAGAGAATGAAGTGAAGAGTAAAATGTATAGACACAATACAGATTTTTTTTAAAAGAAAAAGAGTCAATTATTTTAAAAGAACAATACTGGTAACAAACCTCTGATAAAGTGATTTGCATAGTGAAAAGCACAACCCTTTTAAAAATGTTTTTGTTTTATATGTATGAATGGTTTGTTCCTGTGTGTGTGTGTGTGTGTGTGTGTGTGTGTGTGTGTATACCATGTGTGTGGTGTCTGCTGCCAAAAGAGGACAGTAGATTGTGTCAGATCCCCTGCAACTTGAATAACTGATGGTTGTGAGCTGCCATGAGGTGCTGGAAATCAAACTGAGATCCTGTGCATGAGTAGCCAGTGCTCTTAACTGTTTCATCTCTCCAGGCCCACAAATAATCTTAAGAAAAAAAAGTAGATATCATTACAGAAGCTTCAGCTGTAACAAACATGACTAGAACACATTGCCATCAATTTTTATGCCAGTAAAATTGAAAGTGATGGGATAGACAAATTCTTAGGAAATATAATTTACTAAAGATAACTCATGAAATGTAGAAAATTTGAATCATGACATAATCGTTAAAGAACTGAACGATTAGTTTCAAATAACCTGCTGTGGTTTGAAAGGTTCCGAAGTGAGGAGATATTTGTAGCATGTAGCTAACAACTGACAAGACCCACAATCATTATGTATTAGTCAAAACTTTGATGCTACTTTTATTGGGTGTCAGGGTATTGAATGCAGGATTCTGCATATGCTAGGCAAGTGTTGTGACTGAACCACACCCCCAACCTCAATTGAAATAAAAAAAACTTCACTTTTTTCATGAGTCAAAATAATGAAGACAAGTTATTAACATCTCAAAGAAGCTAAAAGGTGGTAGAGGAGGGAAATAATCCCAGTTTCACTGCACATACCAAAATGTTTGAATATACATTTCGCTTCACAAAACTATTGACAGATTTCAAATAATACATTTTGAGACCTCTTAATAACACAAATTTCAGTATATCATCTCTAAACTAAATTTTCTTTTTAATGAAAGTGCTTGAAAGGATAAAAGATGTTCCCATGTGGCTTAGGTTTTCATCCAAGTATATTTATTGTTATAACAGTTGTTGTGTTATTTCAAAGCATATGTTCTTCCAGCTATGCTTTGAAAAGTGCTGTAGTGCATCTAGCATCAAATGTGATCCGCATGTAAAGTAAGCAAGGAACAAAAGCACTCTTACCCGAAGAACCGTCTTATGAAATTCCTCATAGGTTTTGAAAATGGGAGCTTCTTTTTGGTCATAATTGACTCTCATATTTAATGCTCCTTTTCAGGAAAGAAAGGAGAGGTGCTGTATTAATAACAATTAGCAATTGATATTATAATCTGCAAACTTGTAATTTAGAAAAAAACCATTTTATTATTTTGTGAATGTATTGTGTAGGGGAATGTCCTATATAGCTCAGTTGTGGAGAGCAGGGACAACTCCTGCCACCTATATGTGGATTTTGAGGACTGAACTGAAGTTTAACCACTGAGCCATTTTTTCCAGACCAAAGTTATAATTAATATTATCAAAAAGACTCCAACTGCAGAGTCCCAAGTCTCACAAACAAAGAAATGATGGAATTAAAAGTCACTCATATTACAGGTTTCCTTTGGCTTCTGTCAAAATTCAGGATCCAAAATCTGTCAAGTCAAGAATTCTACATAGACCCGTACTACCAGTTGCTAGGTAAAAACTGGAAGTCTACTCTTTTAATTTCTGGACAAAGGCATTTCGCTGGAGGATCTTCAACCTCAACAGTTGTCACTGTTTGGCCTCCCATCCTTCTGGTCTTCTCAGGGAGCAGCACAGCTGCTCCTGACCTCTGCTCCTCCTCCCAGCCCTACCACCCCTCTTCCTTGACCCGAAGCAGTAAAGGAATTCAGCAACACACCCTCCTATCTCAGTGCTTCACATCGATAAGAAATAGC
>PVIU01034075.1:0-11710 GCA_004026605.1 Ondatra zibethicus | reverse complement strand
GGAAAGGAAGAAGTCAAACTTTCGTTATTTGCAGATGATATGATAGTGTACATAAGTGACCCCAAGAACTCTACCAAAGAACTTCTACAGCTGATAAATACCTTCAGTGAAGTGGCAGGATACAAAATCAACTCAAAAAAATCAGTAGCCCTCCTATACACAAAGGATAATGAAACCGAGAGGGAAATCAGAGAAACATTACCTTTCACAATAGCCACAAATAGCATAAAGTATCTTGGGGTAACACTAACCAAGGAAGTGAAAAATCTATTTGACAGGAACTTTAAGACCTTGAAGAAAGACATCGAGGAGGACACCAGAAAATGGAAGGATCTCCCATGCTCCTGGATTGGAAGGATCAATATAGTAAAAATGGCAATTCTACCAAAGGCCATCTATAGATTCAATGCAATCCCCATCAAAATACCAACAAAATTCTTCATAGACCTTGCGAGAACAATAACTAACTTTATATGGAAAAACAAAAAGCCCAGGATAGCCAAAACAATCCTATACAATAAAGGAATTGCCGGAGGCATTACCATCCCTGACTTCAAACTCTATTACAGAGCTACAGTAATGAAAACAGCTTGGTATTGATATTGTGAAAATGAGATAAAGTGCAAGGCTGCATAGAAGTGCAATAAAATGCAACTGTGACTTGTTACTTAACTTTGACTCAAATAATAATCACGTTATCAAATACAATATCAATTTTTCACACTATTAGATGAGCAATAAAAAGGCAAAATTGAAAGAAAGTGATTCATAAACAGTTGATATATAGAACATCTTTTAGCTTCTTTTTTAGAGAATAAAGAAAATTTTCAGTTTTAATACTAGTAAACATTTTAAAGAATTATACTTTAGATTTTAGAAAAAAGATGAGACAGCTAATATGCCTATGAAACAGCTAATGGAAATGGAAATGGGGACAATAATTTTGATGAAAATATATATTTATTATTGTTTAAAATACTACATATGTATTTTTCATTTAAATTATTTCAGATTAAAATTGATATTAGATTGATAACTCTATTCTATGCAAGATACCTGTATTATTTGGTATTCTCTTATTTTAATTGAAATGCTAGTATCTTTCATTATGAGGATTTATACATCCCATTTAAATTTTATCAATTTATAAAGTCTTCTTATTTTTTCTCATTCCTTTTGTTCTTAGATGTGAGAATTTTATATTTTTTAGGATATTACATTTTAATCATTATTTGTGATATAGCTTGGATTCAACTAGAAGATGATCAAAACTGGGATATAGAATATACAACTTCAGGATTTAGGATTTTTGTGTATTTTAGATATTTCATTTTCACACTAATAAATTCAGTTTAAAAACATAGTACTTTTTACAAGTTTTTATTTACAATAATCTGTTTCTCTTCATTCTCTGGTTTCTACTAATTGTTATACTGATCTTATTGCTATACTGATTTTACTTTTATTTTTTCTATTTTTCTTCTAATATTTGAGGAAGTATATATTTGATCTTCAGTTTTTAATTACTTTGAAGGTAATAATAGTTGTTAGTGCCTGCATAGTGAGAATTCCCATATATGTATTTATGTATGTATAATATATATGTGTGTGTATGTTTATATAGGCATATAAATTAAGGGCCATATGACCTCTGATGGTTTATGTCCACCTTTCTGTCTGACTCTGTCAACTCTCATTTTAATTTCATCATAGACTTTACAATCTTTCTTTTCATATGTTTAATAAAACATACCTTAAATGTACAATGTCACTGAAAATTTAGTGTCTTTTAGCTCCTTCTATATTCATTTTACTTTGAAATTTCTTTTTACTTGTTTGAATATATTATTCCATTAAATGTCTTGAAGTAAAATGCTCTTGTAAGTTTGACCACATAATTTTCACTTTCAAAACAGTCCAGTTGGCAGAAGACTTGTAACTTACTATTTTCCTTTCCCTTTTAATCAAAATTTGAATAAAATGGGTATGATGTTTAGTTATACATCTTGGGGCCAGATGAGGTCTTTGCTTTCATCTGAGTCCTGTTCTTATCTGTGTCTGAGAATCTTTTTGCTTCAGTGGCAGCATCTGAAAATTTAATGATTCACTTCTGACATGCACAGTTCTCTGAAGTATTTTACTCTTGTACCTTTATTAATTTTTAGAACAATCTAGTTTGCTCAATTTGTTTTTATTTGATTTCTGTTTCAATTTGTCTCCAATTCTAGAAATTCTGTGTCAATTTATTCAGTTTTATTCATTCATTTTAAATATGTCTATTACCTTTTCCTTTGTAATATTTGTCAGATACATCTTTTAACTTCAATTTCTAATTTACAGCAAGGAACATTTTCTTATCTTCCTTTCTTAATTTGTCATGATACTTCTTGAAAAACTATAGGGATTATAGAACCTAATAGTAGTTTAGTAACTTGCTCTGAATATTATTTTCAACTTATATATATATATATATATATATCATATATATGTGTGTGCATGAATATATATGGCATGTGGATTTACTGACTGGAATTACATCATTATGTTTTATATATTCTGATATCAGTAGCTATATGGATCTCTAATTAACATTTCCAACTTTATCTACTTATCTTTATTCATGTGTTAAGTTTGCACATCTTCAAAACTTAATGGTTTTGCTTATTTAAATTGTCTTAAGATTCTTCACTGTCTGATTCACATATGTCTTTTAATTTAAAATATTTCTTCGTAAAGATACTCGGTCAATTTTATTCTATATTTCCTTTGAAACATATGAACTGTCTTTGTACACTTATATAGCCTAATCAGTACTTCAACTCAAGAGTGAAGGAAGGTCTAAAGCATCCTGGGAGAACTGTGACTGTCTGAGTGCTGGAGCTTCGAAGATATTGCCTGTAGCCTGCAGTAATACTATCCTAGAGCCCAGGAATGGGATACTGCTCTTCAAAATGGTGAGATCGCTGTTTGAGAGCCCAAACACCTCTCTGTCTCCCAGGACAAGGATTCCATATTGTTTTTATTCTGAGTCTGCATGTAGTAGAATTATTCTGAGTGACATTTGCGTACAATAAACATAGTGTATGCTTAATTTTCTTTGTTAATTTTTATTTTGGGGATTTCCATGTCTTGCTCTATTTATAATTTTATGTGTACATTTTAAAATTTGGTTCATGAAGGGGAATTTACAAGGTATGATCTCATTTACAATATTATTTTTAATAGGAACATGCTATTCAGTATCTTGAACAGAGATTTTTGATTACTACTGAAATAAAGTCATTAAATAATGCAATTATAACTAGGTAAAGTGATAAAGTATCACCACTTTTCTAGTCACGAATTGTTATTTTCTTAAAAATAAATTTGTCTAAAGTAATATAAAGCAGTGTATTGTAATTCATACTGTTCAGACAGGAACATTTGTAGCTTCTTTTCACCAACTCAGTATTCCCTATGGTGATATTGATTCTTTTTTCATCATTATGTGGTTAGAAAGAACATTATATCTAAGTACCAGTAAGTGAATCTCTGATGTCATTACAAATAAATAAAAAAATGTGTCATTACAGTAGGCACTGAGACTAGCAAAACTTTTCATTGATATTGTTTACAGTGACTTACTTAAGGTATAACAGGTACTATAGGAAAATATACATTAATTATTTTCAATTCTGCATACAATATTACTTCACATAGGATGCACAAACCTATTAATAAATAATAGATTTCAATTACACTATAAAAGCAGTATACTAGTTTCTTTTCAATACCTAGTTTTTCAATGAGTAATTTTAGAAGAAATGCCATTTTTGTGTACCATGTGTAGGTTTTCTTCCGTATTTGGTCATTTATATTTTAATAGATGATGATAGAGAGATGGTGGACTACAAAGCAAATTTGATGGCTTTGTTGTCATGAATGGACAAGAGCTACTTGGTACTTAGAATTATAAACTAAAAGATTTATTGGTGCTTTCTTGCATTCAGGATGCTGTGAGAGAAGCCAATCTCCTCATTCTCCACACTTAGTATCTTAAGGGTTATATCATGAGACCAACACTAAGAAGTAGGGAAGAAATAAAAACTTCTTTCTTTGAAGGAACGTAAATCTCAAGAATGTGTAAAAGTTAATATAAATTGAAAAGGTGGAAGCATACTTAAACAATCTCTGGACTTGCTGTGGGAGTTTCTTTTCCTCCTTTAGCCAATGGCCTTTAAGATATCAGCCCACTTGGGCATGGTGTCTTTGGTTTGAAAAAAGTAGTGGGAGCCCTGTGCTCCCTCTTTTGTTTTGGTTTCTGCTTTTGGCTACCAGACTCTTTTTTTGGTATTGCAGAGGGCTATTGTCTAGGATGGTGATCTATAAGTTTTTTCTTTAAATAAATAACCCCTTTATTAATCATAATTTTAAAGTGGTGTGGGATTGTTTTGTGACTTACTCTATTATCTGGCGCCCCATGTTGGGCACCAATATGTAACACTGAGGTCCTGCTTATTGGGGTTTCTGTCCTGCCCAGTTCCCACAGCCGTTTAGCCCCAAAGAAGATCACACAGAAATCTCTATAAGATTATAAACTGATTAGACCATTAACTCAGGCTTCACATTAGCTCTTATAACTTACATAGCCCATTATTCTAGTATATGTTAGCTACATGGCTTGGTACCTTTTGCAGCGGGGCAGGTCACATACTGCTTCTTTGGTGGTCTGGGCAGGACTGGGGAGAAATGGGCTTCCTCCTTCCCAGCATTCTCCTGTTCTCATTGCCCCACCTTTACTTTCTGTCTGGTTGTCCCACGTATACTTCCTGCCTGGCCAATCAGCCTTTATTTAAAACATGATTAACAAAATACAGACAATTCTCCTACAACATGGACTTAATACACAAAATCACAGCACCTTAGATTAATCTTGGATGTGTCATTCTGATTATTCTCTCACTTCTATTCATAGTGAAAAGATCAGAGGGAGATATTTAGGAAACATTCAAATCATTGATTAGTCAGCAAAAACAAAGTGTCCACAAATCTATCTATCTATCTATCTATCTATCTATCTATCTATCTATCTATCTATCTATCTATCAGTATTCTATCTATCATCATCACCTATCTCACACATAAACAATCACACAGATACACACACACCAGTAAAAATAGTAATAATGTTTTAAGAAAAGACAGACACACAAACATTTCCTGGTTTGAGCAAGCATGTTTATTGCTGTATCTGGATTACTCTCCCCAAATCACTACCTATGGTTCCCTCAAAATACAGTCTAGTAATTTTTTGATCAACACAAGGTCCTTGTTTCATTGTCTATATTCACTATCAGTAAAACATTTTACCTTAGTCTGTAGTTCAGAAACATGCACATTGATCTAAATTGTTAATGGTGAGAAAAGCTGATTAAAATAGAATTGTTTACAACACAGTTACCATTTAAGTATGTTCCCAAAACATTGCTTTATGTAATTCAGACTTGTAAAAATAAAGCAGCCAATGTTTACTTGCTTATGTTTCTCTAAATGAATTACTGATATTATAGTCACAGCTATATCATTATGATGATCTGATGGTGGAATAATGAGTATCCTAAAGTAGAATAACTAAAAGAAAATGGAATATATTCACAGAAGTTTGTGTTTTCAATTTTATTAAGGTTTTTGTTAAGAACTTACTCTAATAGAAGTAGATCAGATATTAAATAGAAACAATTAAAGAAAAGAAAGTCTCCTTAATTAAAGATGGGAAACACTCAAGGAAATATAACAGCTGCACTGATTCTTGAGATAGCTGGAGAAGTGCTGCTTTCTTGTGGTACCTGACCTCTCCTTTTGGATGACAACAACATGCAAATTTCTTCACTTAATTAGTATACCTTCATTTATCATGAGAATCAGCTGATTCTGTTTTAAAACCAAGATCATGAGAACAATAAATAGCTAGAGTCTGTTATGGCTATTTTGTTTACCCACTTGACTACTTCTGGAATAAAAACCCAAGTGGCTGATCACATTTTTGAGGGATCTAATTAGTTAATTGGATTATTTGAAGTCAAAGGTTAACCTAAATTCAGATCACTCCAGAACAGAACACTCCAAGTCTGGATAACAACTTCTCATGGCAGCCTGGATAAAGGGCAGGAAGAAAGAAGCTTTTGTTCTTTCCTTCCTTGACTCACTGGCTTTAGAGCCTACTTCTGCAGAATTCCTGCTTATACTAAAGACCGGCTGAATCATCCAGTTAATGGACTGAACAACTACTGGATTCTTGGACCTCCTGTTGGTAGACATCCATTGTCAGACTAGCTGGATCACAGCCTGTAAGCAACTTTAATACATTTATTATTTTTATAATATACTATTTCTTTTATATCATATAATATATAATTGTATATTTATTCTATCATTCTTTTCTCTAGAGAACTCTGACTAATAATTTTTTCTGGGGAAAGTTCTTGAAAAGTTAAAGCTATATATGTTTCATTTGAATAACTCAGAGAAATTGAACTAGAAAGTAAATAATACATTAAACCACAAAATGAATACAAAGCATTAACACTTCAATAATAATAATAAATGTGAAACCTTATTATTTTTGAAATTTTGTTTCTTTGGGAATTTTATTCACTGTTCTTTGAACACATTCATTATTCTCTTACACAACTCTGCCCTACCTCCTATTCTGTTCTCCTGTTCATTCTTACCAAACATTGTGTTTCCATTTCCCCTTCTTACACCTCACAGTTTTCTTTGCCCAACTATTCTTGAGAATGGGTCTACCTTGCTGCATAGTCAGCATTCCAGAGGACACATCATTGAAGTTAATAATGCCCTGCTCCAAGCAGCTATCAATTCCCCATAGCTCTTCAGCTAGAGATGAGATTTCATTTCCATCTTCCCTGTTTATTGTGGAATTCTGTCTTGCTAGAGCCCGAGTAGGTTTTTGTCACACTTTCACAGTTGCTGTGAGTTCTTATGTGTCTGTTCCACTGTGTCTGTAAAGCACTGTTTCTTGATGTTATCTGCTGCCTCTTGTTTCTACAGTCTTCCTATCTCATGTTCTTCAAATATTCCCAAGCTTTACTGGAAAGGGTGCAAAATGAACATCTCATTAAGGTTGAGAACTGAAGTCTCAAATGGTAACTGAAGTTGACCATTTGTGCATCTGTTAATTGTCAAATACTGGTAGGAGAAGCTTCTCTGATGAGGGCTGAGAGATTTTTTGCTCTGTGAGTTTAGCAAAAGACATTGGGAATCATTTTAATTCTACATCCAGTGAGAAGAATAGCAGTACTGTGTTCTCCCTCAGAGCTTACAACCTATCTACCCACAGGTTTGTGGCCTTTTTGATAATGCCAGATATAGAAACACACCTAGAGCAGGTAGGCCTTAAATTTAATTAGAGTGTTGTTGGTTATTCCCATTAAAATCTGAAAACTATTATACCCATGGGCATATCTTTACCAGACCAGCCACTGTTTCGCCTTGCAGGTTTCACAGTTGGGTAAGATTGATGGTTACATTACATCCCCAGCAGCATGTGTAGCAGCTTTCAGTATTGTGAATAACAGCCAGTGGAGATGAGGCATCCAGGCCAGTTCCAGTTTGATTTTTCTATGCTGTACGTGTCAAGTTTACAGTGTCTTAAGCAATAGTGACTTTACATCATATTCAGGAAGGTAGCTGAGAATACTGCCAGTAAACTGTATTGCTAATAGAGGGAAGATTATGAGACCCACTTGGCCAACAAATCAAAAGAGGTAGCTCATTCCTACTATGGGGGATTTTCTTGACTACCATGGGTGTCTAGTTGGGGTATTTTCTTCCTGTGGTAGGATAATTCCATTAAATCTCTTTTCATATACACATATGTACATTTTTATGAAGTGTTCATGGTATTAGGTTTCCACATTGCTTTTTAAGTGGCCTCTAAAATTTCTTATCCTTCTCCACATTCACTCCTCTACTGTCCCAACCAATTCCTCACCCATTTATTTTTTAAATGGTCATGATGGCCCACAGTACTTTCACAGTGCTAGAAAGACTAATATAAGATGATAAGCACAAATTTGAAGCTAGGGTGAGTTACATATTGAATATTCAACCTACTCTCTAAAACACACAGGCAATAAACTTATAATAATTTTTAATCAAAGAGTTAAATTTTAAATAGTGATGACAATGGGGATAGAACACAGCTTATTGAAAGAATTTGCTCCTCATTTTTAGAGTCCTGAAAAAAATTAGTAATAACAAAATTGGAAAGACTATAATTAGAAAGAAACATTCATGTGGTATCATATTATTGTTATAATTGTTTCATAAGCAAATAACATAAATGTTACATCATCCATATTATTTTGTTTTGAGTTGACAACTTTATTTATAGTAGTGTTTCCCCTGGAAATAATAAAGATACAGCCATTTATTTTTCTAAAACAATCCTTTTATTAGACTAATTTCATTTTAAATGTCCTTTTATCATCACTGTAAAGAACATGATCATAACTATGCAATTATTAAAAGATATTAAGTAGCTGCAAAACTATAGAAAAACAATGAATTAGAACCTTGCTTAAATGAGACTATGAAGTGAAGAGGAGTTATATAAAGACATGATCACATTAATGGAAAGCAACTGACAAAACAGAATAAAAAGGACAACAGCATTATCTTAGAAGTGAATATGGAGAAATTTGCCTTGCTCATTACTATTATTTTTCTCAAAAATCACCATTATGATTTCTACAGACATTATTATCATTTTATATATCTGTAAAACACCCACTCTATTATTTCTATGTAACGAAGAGCTATAAAGAAAGCAAAATTACGGAGTAAGATTTAATGAACTAAAAGGAATATAAAAGAATGTAGCAATGAAATGTGGGGTTAGAGCAGTATGACTCAATGTTCATGGACAAGGATTAGGGAGTGACAGCAGAGTGGCAGATGCTAAAGAACATGATGATCTTAGACCATCACCTAGGCAAAGGAAAAGTGGAACAAAATTTCTAAAGCACACTGTTGTGCTTTGAAGTCCAGTGTGTCATTTTCTCTTCCCTCAGCCTTTTGTCAGCCTTGATCAACTTTAAAATGCAGGTCTGCTTTATTTGTTTTCAGAATTTTCTGGGATTTTCAATAGATAATCCACCCACTGTTGTACTTGTATTAGCTCTTTCTTAATACCCTGCAAGTGGTTATCTCTCAGATTTCTCTGCTGAGAGTAGAGACTACTTTATCCATCTGTGTACTGGGGGATACACATGACAGTTGGAGAAGGCTTCATTTACCAGTCTAATGAGGAAAGAATCTCTTTCTTATGCCTATTCTGAGGATTAATAATATTGATTTCTATATTTTTACATTAAACTCAAAATTGGTATTTCTAATAAAATCTTAAAAGAATGCTATGAAACACTATTAACTCTAAAGACATAAAATAATTATTATAATTCCCTTTTAATTGTAGTTCATGGTTTCATTCATAAAACAGGGATTAGGAAAAGAACAATAAAGTGATTCTTGGTACGTACATAAGAAGAAAATTATATTTAATACTAATTTTAGGAAGCAATGCATTTATTCAAAAATAGAAAATTGCTTACTTAAACCTAAAGATATTAGTACTCTGTACTTAAAATATTCAGCATGTGATGCAATCATATTTGTCATGGTCATATAAAATTTCAAATCCAGTTATGTGTGATTCATTTCTTCTATAACAGTATATGGAAATAGCTTCAAGTATTTTACAAAAAAAGAGAATCTATTCACTCTCAAATAGTCACTGGAAACACAGGTAAAATTGGGTTTCATAGTTAAAATATGAATGAATTTAAATTGTTAAGGTGTATAAATTCATGTGTTTTAATGATGCTTACAGAGGAACTATTTTTTTCATAACTGTTATTTTCATAGTCATGGACATATTTCAACTTATGTAAAATAGAAATTGTGACTAAATAAACCTTGAAGATAATATTTTATGTAGCCCTACTTCCACACTAATTATACCATAAAAGGATAAGCTAAGAGGCACAGTATAGTGATATGCACCTATAATCCTAGCCCTTCCCATTCAGAAGCAGGCAGTTGAAATACCTTTCATGGATATACAGCAAGACCCCAAAACAAAATAGGCCACAAAGTCTTCTTTTAAATTTTAAAACCAGAATCTGATGCCCTCTTAGGCTAAATTAAAAGTAGTATGATCCATTCACAGCAAAGAGGATTATGTCTGATTTCACACATGAGAAAATGATTCTGGAGAAAGATTATCACAGACAGAAAAATAACTCATGGAGAAGAGCTTACAATCACCTAAGTAAAAGAACATGATTCATAACAACATTCTGTACATTTATCTTTATATGCACAGATTAGTACAGTCCTTAACCCTATAAAGAAAACTTCTCTTTGCAACAGGTAGGAACCACTACAGAAAACCACAGCCAATCAAAATGCAGAGTTGTGAAGTCCAGTCTCAACAGATAACTGATAACAACATAATAGATGGCAAAACAATTGCATTATTCAAGGTTCAGGAAACATTGTGGAATAGGGAGCAGAAAAATTCTAAGAGCCAGAGGATATTTGTGAAATTGTGTTTCCTAGTAATGCTGGATGCTATACTCACCAACATGACTGCCTAAACATGAGCTAAACCAGGAAAATAGCAAGTAACATGCCAAAGTGGACAGAGAAAAGACTATGTGGCCTTAAGCCTACACAAAAAACTATAATCCCATAAAAAACGCTGAGAGCAGGTAAAATGATATTTCCCAGGAGAGAGCACAACAATTGGTTATCCAGCACCAAATTGTCATCTCTGAAAATACATATACAAGTAACATTTTATAGTTTGAACAGGCTATATTACTGAATGTGTTTGTGTGAGTGTATATATGTGTGTGTCTGTAAGTATGCATATATGTACATAATAACAATAAATAAAGAGGATATAAATTTGCAAAAGTTCAAGCAGTAGTGTATGGAAAGGTTTGGGAGTAGGAAATGGAGGAGAGAAATGATGTAATTATATTATAATCTCAAAGTAAAATAAATAATTTTTTAAATATAAATAACTGATATTTTTATTGAGTTTTTCAGTATTTTGAATGATGCAAATACAAACACCCTCCATGGCCTTAGTGCCATATTGTGTCTAAATTACCCATTAATACTTTTCTGTGTGCTTTCACCATACACAGAAGCAACTCAAAGGCAGTGGCAGTGCTGGAGGATGGAGTTACTTTTAACTGGGTTGCATGGAGTCTTCTCTAAACCTTAATCGTTGCTATCTGAAAAGCTTTCAGGAGTCTAGACAACACAGGTATTTCAGTGACTATCTAAAGAGTATAACCATACTGAATTGTGGGAATGAAAAAAATAGCTGTTGCCCCAAGGGACAAAAGAAGTGGTTTATTCTGCAGCCAAATATGATTGACTCTGTCCAGGAACACAGATTTAATTTCCTCTAAATTTCATGTTCCAATGAGGTAGCAAATTTTGTGAACTTTTTATAAAAACAGAACAAAGGTCATAAACCAAAACTCATGTCTGGAAGTGGCAAATAGGTGGATTGCAACAATACAGGGGTAACTTTTATAGACTTATATGAAGTTTTGTGGGCAGTAATGAATGGATCTACACGGGATGTTTAGAGGACACAGGATAAACAAGTTATCTGATCTTGTTACTT
>PVIU01034074.1:0-11731 GCA_004026605.1 Ondatra zibethicus | reverse complement strand
AGCCCAGGCGGTAAGAAACAATGAGTCTGTAACCTCAAACTCCAAACTTACAAAACCTTAACATAACAGGTATCACTGACTGCAGCAGTGTCTCCTGGATGTTAAGGTACTGCTATAATACAAAAAACTTATTTCTTTTCAAATATTTCTTACATAAGCTCCAGGAAGCCGATTTGACCTACCTAAGCGGACCAGACTCACCTGACATAAGTATCATTTAATTCTTTCCTTATTACATTGGGTATTGGGAACCCTTAACCCCTTCCCCCCCTCTTCTTCCATCTGGGAACCCCAAACCCCTTCCCCCCCTCTTCTTCCAACTGGGGACTCTCCTCTATTAATCACTGAGACCTAAAATTTTCTTTTTCCTCCCAAACATAATTTTGTCTTTCCAGCATCTTGCGAGATCCAAACTAACAGCCAACTCAACTTCAGAGTCCAGCAAACACAGCCGTGACCAGCCACCCCAGTTTGCAGCCAAACACCCCAACTTCTCGGCACCCACAAAGTCAGCTTGAAGCAGCCATGAGACCTTGCGGCGCCCCAACCCCTCCCCAAATTTTTATAATAAACCAAAGGGTGAAATGTTGGTATTTGGCTGCCCGTGAAGCCCCACCCCTGGGTCAAAAAGGCAGCCTCTTGGGGGTGTGACCCATGCTCGCGCATGCGTGGCTAGCCTCACCCCTGTGTGCATGTGCGAAAGCCTGGGTTGCCCGCCATTTGCGTCACCAGCGTCTGACGCACCTACGCGAGCCGTCTGCGCATGAGCAGCGTGGCCTTTAAAAGTCAGAGGCGCCATTCCCTCGCTCTCTTTCTCCTCCCCCTCTCCTCACGTTTCCTTGGGCCCGTGAGCACACCCCTCTAATAAATCTTGCGTGGGTTCGTTCGTGTCTCGTGTCTTTCCACACGCGCCAAAAAAGTACAACAGTGCCCATGAGGGAATTGCTGGATGAGGTTAATCAGAGTGGGGACCCACCCTACCCGTGGGCTGAGACTAATCAGGAGAAAGGTGGATGAGCAGGAGGAGTTGAGCATCGTGTGAAAAGCCAGGTGCAGTGGTGCCCGTTTACAACCTCATCGCTGGGGATGGAGGCAGGAAGATCTCCAGAGTCCACTGGGCAGCCAGCACAGCTGAGCCAGAGAGCTCCAGGCTCAGGGAGAGAGCTTGGCCCACAAAATAAGGTGGTAAGAGATAGAGACGCCCAACATCTACTTCCAGCATCCGCATGCGCATACGTGAGCACACAGGAATACATACGTATGCAAACCACACACAATAGCAAGCATGCACGTGCACACATACACACTCTCTCAGACGCACGTACGGTAGAAAGCCAACTGAGAACCAGCTTTCATCTTTCTCAACTTCCTACCTGGGATCGGAATCACCCACTGCCTTTTTCTACCGGAATGAGCTGAAATCAGCCATTTGTCGAGTATTCGAACACAGCAATGAGAAAAGTAACTAATACAGTGCGTGTGTGCCATGTTTTCTCCATCCGCTCGTGCATTCTTCATCTGTGTTCCACTCCCAGGCTGATCTGTGACTTGGACACCACACTGTGATAAACATGGATATTCAGGGGTCTCTGAAGTGAGCGGTCTTAGGGTCTGTTGGGTACACACTCAGGAGAAGTATAGCTGGGTGGTTCTGGTTTCAGAATTTTTTAAATGTTATTTATTTAGTGTGTGTGTGTGTGTGTGTTGGTTCTTTGGACCATGCGAATCCCAAGGATCCAACCTGGGTCATTAGGCTTCTTGGTTACCTCAGTTTGATACAAGCTAGAGTCACCTGGGGAGTGGGAACCTCAGCTGAGGAATTGCCTCCCTCGTCAGACTGGCCTATGGCCATGTCTATGGTCCAGTGCCATGGCTGGCAATTGATGTCGGAGGGCCAAAGCCCACTGTGGGCCTGGGCTGCGTGAGAATGAGCTGTAAGCTGTTCCTCCGCCATTTCTATCTCAGTTCTTCCTAGAGAGAATCCTGACTTCCTTCTGATGGGATGTGACCCAGGATGGGAACCCTTTCCTTCCCAAGCTGCTTTTAGTCCGAGAATCTTATCACAGCAACACAATGAAACCAAGACACCCCTTTATCCACTGAGTCACCAAGAGTCCAAGACGCCCCTTTATCCATTGAGCCTCCTCAGCAGCCCGATTTTTAATTTTCTTGGGAGGGTACTCCATTCTGCTTTCGGTAGTGGCTGGGCCAACTTACCTTTCTGGGTTGTTTTTATCCATAGTGCCATTCTCTCGGCGAGTCCTCCGTCATAGGGTCATGTGATAATACGCCCAGTGTGTCAGCCTAGCTCATGAAGGGCCCTAGGAGAAAGCAAGGCCTATGGCAATAAATTCATTGGTTTCAGTGTCTTTTATGTACTTGGTTTTTATATGTGTTTTATGTACTTCGTTGTGCATTTGTGTGTGTCTGTGTACGCAGTATGTGTACACATGTGTGGATCGGGTGTCTTTCTCGATGGTTCTCCATCTTATATTTGAGACAAGGTCTTTCATTGAACCTGAAGCCCAATTAGCTAGACTGACTGGCTGGCCCGCAAGCTCCAGGAATTCTCCTGCTTTAACCTCTCCAGTACTGGAACTGCTTGTATGTAATCACCACCCCTGACTTTCCACATGGGTGACAGGAATGTGAACTCAGGTCCTTTGGCCTGCACAGCACTTTACCAACTGAGCTGTCTCCCCAGTCCCTCCATGTCTGTTTTATAGGACAACAGCCCTATTCTTGGCGGTTTTTCGGCCCCTTGTGGCCACTGCAGGACCCGGCACGTCCTGCCCCTTCGATTAAGCGTGCTAAGTGGAAGGATGGCTCCGTGAGCCTGCAAGGAGCATTATACCAGCCAATATAGAATTTCAAAACCTGCTTGATGTGCTGCAGCCTTACAAATCATCTTGCTACCAGCCTGAAGCCACTGAAAAAAAAACCCAGAGCACAATGTGGCATTTACATGCGGGCTGCCTTGGAGGCCCCGGAGGCTGTGGGCGGGGTCCTGGGTAAACACAGGCTGCACTGAAGAGCCATTGTGGACACTGGGGTTTTCAAGTTGCTCCTAGGTCTGAAGCCGATTCGCAGCTGGACGCAAGTGATTGCCAGAACTGCTCCCTACCTCCCAACCCTCAACTTACCTTCCCTGCCTCTTTTAAAAATTAGCTAAAAGAAACCATCTCGGGAGAAGCCGGTTAGCCGCAGAATGCCAACGGCAGGAAACTTGTTTACCACCGGGTTAGCGCCTAATCTGCAGCGGAGGAATGAGTCCTCAGTGAGCGGTGCTGAAGCCAGGACCCCAAAGGAAGCCCCCCTGCATTCGGAAGGAAGGCACACTCAGGAGGAGTGTTGTCTGCTGGCATCTCAGGGACCTTGGGAAGCCCCAGTGTCCCAGGAAGCCCCAGCAGGCTCCATATGGTACCCCTGCTGCTTTCTTCCTTTCTTGTTGAAATGCAGATGGTCCTAGGAGGGACAGTTCTGGTAAAATAGCATATTTAAAGCCTGCGGTTAATCCCGGCTCTTGCGATTCAATTAGCAGAAGCCTTGGCGCCTCATTTTACATTTCCGAACCTCAGAACACACAATATTGTCACCTATATAGATTTTTTTTTTTTGGTCTAAAAGCAGGATCTTGCAGCCTGGAGACGTGGCTCAGCTTTGCAGAGGTCCAGCGCCCAGTTCCCACCTGCTCCCAGGATCTAATGCCTCTGGCTCCCGTGGGCAGCTTCACTCATGTGCACCCCTACCCCCACACAAACACATAATTGAAAAATAAGAAGAGGATCCTAAAGATCACAAACTAGCTGGTGAACATATCCTTGATTTGAGAAACAATTGCCTTCTCCATTGCTTCCTCCGTCATAGTGACAGCCCTTCTAAGGACTGCCCATCCCTGATTGTCTCATTGTACCCATCAGTATATATGTGTTTGTCAGTCTGCATGCCCAAATCTTTGTTTCTAGGTATGGTTGTCATTGTATGGGACACAGCAGATCCTGCTCTAATGCTCCAGTTAAATGCACTCCTCTGAGATAATGTGCTGATTCAGGCTTTTATATCGTAGCTTCAAAAAAGGTATTTTGATGTGGGATTCGCCTCTGTATGCTGTGAATGTGTTTTATTACCATTGGTTAATAAAGAAGCTGCTTTGGGCCTATGGCAGGACAGAATAGAGCAAGGTGGGAAATCCCAGCAGAGATAGAGGGGAAAAGAAGGCAGAGTCAAAGAGATGCCGTGTAGCTGCCCAAAGAGACAGACGACCAGGAACTCTACTGGTAAACCACAAGCCTCATGGTAAAATATAAAATAATAGGAATGGGTTAATTAAAGATGTAAGAGTTAGTTCATAAGAAGTCTGAGCTAATAGGCCACGCAGTGTTGTAATTAATATAGTTTCTGTGTGATTATTTCAAGTCTGGGCGGCCGGGAACAAACAAGCAGTAGCCATCTACAGAATGGCACCCAATGTGGGGCCACATAAGACCTAATAAAAACAAAAACAAAAACAAACAGACCCAAAAAAATAAACTTAAAAAAAAAAAGAGGACTTCTAGGCTTCTTTAGGGGAGGGATTCCTGGTTCATGCTAGTTGCGCGAACAACTCTAGCTCTTTCAGGAGGTTGACCACTTAAACGGTGTCTGTGAGCAGAATGTGACAAATTGCTTAATGGTGACATAGACCCACCCACTGCGACCCTGGAGCTGGGGCAGTGTGCGTGGCTCTCAGAGGGACTCACCGCCTGCGGTCATCTGAACAGGCCTAGACCCTTCATCAGGAAGAGGTCCAAGGTCAAGAGATGCAAGGGAATCAGGGAGAGGGGCAAGGCCTGCCAGAGCCATGTTTGCCATGCTCAAACTGGCTATACCTCAATACTCTCTCTCTCTCATACACACACTATAGTAATAATAATAATTTTTGAATAAAAAAGAATTGTGCAAGTTTTCTAGGCCATTGTTGTGTGGAAGATTTTTCCTGGGGAGACGCAGCATATACCTTTATTTACCCCAGAAAGGGAACCATGACAGATTGAGGTTAGGATGATACCAATGTCCCATTTGGTGAATCACTGAGTTATTATAGGGGTTACTAACGGGAATAGGGGTGAAGGGTTTTTGTTCTTTTGTTTGTTTGTTTTTTACAAGGACAGGGATGACTCAAAAGTAGATGTGTCACCAAGAAGCCTATGCCAGCACGGTGGCAAATGACAACCTGCCGCAGCCAATCCTGTGTTCTCGGCACAGCTTGTAGGAAGGTGGGCAGTCCAGAGGTCTGCTCCCTCCCTGCTGCAGTTCTGCTGGTCAGAACCTCCTCCCCAGGTTGCTTACTCCTTTATTATACTGCCGGGCAGGGATCCTCCACATCTTACAAGTCTTGCCAGGGACTATGGGGCACATCTTTGATCCCAGCACTCAGGAGTCAGAGACAGGAGGACCTCTGAGCTTCAGGCTGGCAGGATCTACAGAGTAAGACCTGGGACAGCCAGGGCTACACAGAGGAATCATGTTTTTCTGGGGTTTTTTTGTTTGTTTGTTTTTGTTTTTCTGTGAGCTGGGTTTCTCTGTGTAGCCCTGGCTGTCCCTGAACTCACTTTGTAGACCAGGTTGGCCTTGAACTCAGAGATTCACCTGCCTCTGCCTCCTTCTGGGATTAAAGGTGTGTAGCACCACCACTTTAAACAAACAAGAGACCCCTTGAAAAATAACAACAACAAAAAGAATCCAAGTTTTTGTTCTCCCAGATTTGAGCTCTGTTTACTTCCCAAGGCCGATGACTTTCCTCCTCCCTTCTGGAGGGAAAGTTTCAGCTCGAAGGAAAAGGCCACACAACAGTGATGTGGACCTGACTCCAGCGGGCCAGGCCCTCAGGAAGCAAGAGAAATCCTTTTCTGTTTTCCATTTACAGTGGGCAGCACAAAGCTGATAGGTCACCTTTACAGGGGGCTCCTCTAAAGGGCTGATAGGTCAAGGAAAAGAGCCTTGCCGTGGAAGGCCTCTGGCCAGGAACAAGGTGCCCGGCACTCAATTCCGTGCGTACACGCGATACACAGGTGGACGATGAGGGGTTGACACCGTGCAAGCTGGAGAAGACTATCTGGTTTGACCGCCCAACTCTAGGACCTAGTTGGCTGGAATCCAGAGAAGGCAGCAGAGCGTAAGGCATAAACTGCCGCTGTGTACCTCACCGGGCTCCTGGCCGGGCCCTGCCGAGGGTACCACAGACTGCTTGGCTTGTCTGTCACCCCACTCCCTGTTCACTACTACGCTGCCCGCGAAAAAGGCGGCCAGGCTGGTGTTTGTTTCTTGGAAGAGATAGGAAAAGCTGAGGCAGAAAGACCCAAAGCCCAGTTTTTCATCTCGTTGTGTTCCAGCGCTGCATCTTTTCCTGTCTATTGACTTTTAAGAAGCCCTGCCAGACGCTGCCAGAGCAAATGAGCAAATAAAAGGATTGCTTTGTAGCTGCTTGGAGAGCTTTGTAACTTTATCTTCATTTGCACGAAGAAAAAAAAAAAAAAAAAGAACCAAACCAAACCATTTCACGAAAATGGACAGTGGGTGCCTACAGGAGCAGAACCAAAAGGATGGGAAGAATGACCCCATTATCAGCAGAAAAGCTGCTCACTCCAGTAAATGGGAGGCCCTGGGGCCTGCTTAGGTGGCGCTGAGGATCAGACACTGCCGGAAGTGGAGGGGCAGACAGTAGGGGCGTTTTCAGTGCTGTGTGGGGAAATAGTATAAACAGAGAAGTTAAACTAATTCCCAGAGGTGGGGAGATAGTTTAGTTAGCAAAGTGCTTGCTGAACAAGCATGAGGTCCTAAATTCAGTCCCGAGCATCCACATAAAAATTCAGGCCTGGGGCCAGAGAGATGGCCCAGAAGCTGAGTGGACTGCCCTTCCAGAGGACCCAACTTTGGGTCCCAGCACCCATGTCAAGTGGCTCACAGTCTCCTGTAACTCCAACTCCAGGGAATCTGACACCTCTGACCTCCAAGGACACTTGTAGTCACTTACATACTTGCATTGGTGCACGTGCACGCACACACACACACACACACACACACACACACACAATAACTTTAAAGAAGATGGGTCTAGTAGCATATACTTGTAAGCCCAGTGCTAGAGAAATTGAGACAGGTAGATTCTTGGGGCTCACGGACTAGCCAGGCCAGTGAGAAGTTACTTGGTAACTTCTAGGCCATTGAGAGACTTACCTCAAAATGCAGTCAAGGAATGACAACCAAAGCTGACCTTTGGCCTCCACTCAAGGGCATCACATGAGCATGCACTCACACATGTAGACCTCCCCCCAACATGAACATGCATACACAGAGCCCTGGGTTTGATCCCCACTACTCATAAACCTAGTGTGGTAGCTTCCATCTGTCGTTCCAGCTCTGAGGACATAGAAAAGGGAGAGTCAGAAGTTCAAGGCCATCCTCAGCTACACAGTGAGGTCAAGAACAGCCTGTACTAATTTGAGACCCCATCTTTTAAAAGGATATCTACTTAATTCCTTATTTGTATATTATATGCATAGAGTGTATGCTTCTACATGTCTGTATGTGTTAGTATTTGTGTGTGAGTGCCCATGTGTGTGTGCCATGTGTACATGTGGAAGTCAGAGGACAGTGTCAGGTGTCTGTCCTTGCCTTCCACTTTAAGGTAGTGTGTCCCCGCTATTCACCTATGCATAGGCCAGGCTAACTGGCCACACATTTCCAGGGCTTCTCCGCTCACCTCCTCCCATCCCACCCTTGGAGTGCTTCTCTTTGTGGGTTCTGAGGATCTTAAAGTTCCCTTGCTTCTACAGTGCAGACCCTCTACCCCTTAGGTCATCTCCCCAGTCCAGTCTTGGGGCTGCCTCCTGGTAGCTTTGCTCCCTGCCTGCCTCTTGGACCTTCTTGAAGCAGACAAGTCAGGAACCCACAAATGCCAGCCACCAGCTAGCAACTTCAGCGGTCTCCTTCCTAGCCATGCTAACATGGTGGGTATTTCTTTCTCACACCACGTGCACACATCTGCGCCCACAGCTAACCCTTGAGGAGGCTGCGTCTGGCATCAGTGTTCATGTAGCAAACCCAACATCGTGTGTCAATGTCTGCAGCAGTCGCTGCACTGGCTAAGGAGATACCAGGAAGGACAGCTAAAGCAGAGAGTCTCAAGCCACCCCCATCCCAACCCCACCCTCAGCCCCGGCACCACATACAGACTTGTGCTGGCGGGGAGGTTATTTTTGGGTCGAGTACATATAGTCTGTTTAGGAAGTCATCTGTTCTGGATGTTAGAAAAAACAGCCAGGAAGCTTAACAGAAGAACTCACCAAGGACTTCTAGGACAGAGAGAGCTGAAGGAAACAAGCTCCCCCGGGAGCAGAAGCCAGGAGCAAATCCAGCCTGGGAGCCAACCCAGTCCTGGGACACTGGCAGACCAGGATTGAGCCAATGACCTGACTCAGAGTCTGCGACCTCTACCAGAACCAAGTGGGTCTGAACCAGTTACCTAAGACACAGAGAGAACAAGCTCCACCAGGGGCAGAAGCCAGGAGCAAATCCAGTCTTGGGACACGAGCAGATCAGGATTGACCCAGCGACCAGATCTAGAGCCAACGATCTCCACCAGAACAGGTACAAGGGAGTAACCGCTGAGCGAGTAAGCCAGAGCCAGAGACTGCTGAGGGTGCGGACTTGAATCCAGGACCTTCAAGAGAGTAGACCTAAGCCAACACCCCGGTGGGTCTGGGTGAGAATCTAGGACCTCCCAGGAACTAGGCCGGAGCCAGGACCTCTGTCAGCCTGGGTGTGAGTGAACCTGGGTCCTCCGAGGGAACAGGCAGGAACCAGAGATCACAGCAGTGCCAGGATCGAGTCTGGGACCTCAGAGAGAGTAGGCCTGAGCCAGGGACTCTGTGGGTTCGGGCATTGGCTTAGGACATCAAAGGGAATAGGCAGGAACCTGGAACCACTGTAGGTCCCAGCACAAGTCTGAGACCTCTGAGGACCTGCGGGTTTGGGCACACCCAAGCCTGGAACCTCCCAGGCAGTAGACCGGAACCAGAAACCTTTCCAGGTCCAACTCCAACCCAGGGACTTCTGCAGGAGGGAATCGAGACTAGGATTTACAGATACAGGTCAAAGCCGGTAACCTAAGCCAAAGTTGCCCTGAGGCAAGGAACTCCACCTTGGGCAACAAATTCCATAGGAGTGGAATTGAATGAGACTCCTAGGATAGAGAGCCACAGAGAGAGCTCCATCGGGAACAGAAGCCAGGAGCAAATCCAGCCCTGGGAGCCAACCCAGTCCTGGGACACTGGCAGACTAGGATTGAGCCAACGATATGACTCAAAGTCTGTGACCTCCACCGGAACCAGAGTGGGACTGACTCAGTTACCTATGACACAGAGAGAACAAGCTCCACCAGGAGCAGAAGCCAGAAGCAAATCCAGTCCTGGGACACAGGCAGATCACAATTGAACCAGCAACCAGATCCAGAGTCAGCGATCTCCAGAGGAACAGGTCTAACTCCAAGCCAGGGACTTCTGCAAGAGGAGATCCAGACCAAGATTTACAGAAACAGATCAAAGCCAGCAGCCTAGGCCTAAGTAGGCCTGAGACAGCAAACTCCAAGGGAGCAGACCAAAGCACAGGAGCACTGAGCTACCTACAGGAACAGGAATAACCAATGGGGTAACTGGAACTGTGACACTGGCTATACCACAAGGAAAACCATCTGAGCTTTGGATTCACTGGCACCTAGAAGATTATTCAACAGAATCTCAGACAGCCCCAACCACATCTATTAGAGGAAAAGATGAGTAGAAAAGGTAAGATCACATGCTACACCACAAAGAGCAACACAATACCAGTAAAACCTAAAGACCCTACAAAAGTAAGACCTGAACAACCAAATATAGATGAACCAGAAGAAAATGACCTAAAAAATAGCCCCAAGAGAATGTTTGAAATTCTTAAAGATGAAATGAGAAGTTACCTTAAAGAAATGGAGGAAGGGCTGGAGAGATAGCTCAGAGGTTAAGAGCACTGGCTGCTCTTCCAGAGGTCCTGAGTTCAATTCCCAGCAACCATATGGTGGCTTACAACCATCTGTAATGAGATCTAGTGCCCTCTTCTGGCCTGCAGACATACATGCAGACAGAATACTGATAATACTGTATACATAATAAATAAATAAATCTTAAAAAAAAAAACTGGGCAGTGGTGGCACACGCCTTTAATCCCAGCACTCAGGAGGCAGAGGCAGGCAGATTTTTGTGAGTTCGAGGCCAGCCTGGTCTACAAGAGCTAGTTCCAGGACAGGCTCCAAAGCTACAGAAAAACCCTGTCTCGAAAAACCAAAAAAAAAAAAAAAGAAAGAAAGAAAGAAAGAAAAGAAAAGAAATGGAGGAAAAAGAAACAAAAATTGGAAGATATCAGCAAAACACTTAAAGAAAACCAAGAAAAAGAACTCAAACATAGGTCTGGAGAGGTGGCTCAGTGGTTAAGAGCATTGCCTGCTCTTCCAAAGGTCCTGAGTTCAATTCCCGGCAACCACATGGTGGCTCACAACCATCTGTAATGAGGTCTGGGGCCCTCTTCTGGCCTGCAGACATACACACAGACAGAATATTGTATACATAGTAAATAAATAAATATTTAAAAAAAGAATTAGTTTAAAAAAAAGAAAAAAACAGAACTCAAACATATAAAAGAAACTATTCAGGACTTGAAAACTGAGATAGAAAAAATAAAGAAAACACAAGCTAAAGGAATTATAGAAACAGAAACCATGAGAAAAAGAGCAGGAACCACAAATGCAAGCATGAACAAGAGAATACAAGAAATGGAAGAGAGAATCTCAAGCGCTGAAGATAAAATAGAGGAAATAGACTCATCAGTTAAAGAAAACATTAAATCTAACAAAAGCTTAACCCAAAATATCTGTGAAATATGGGACAACATGAAAAGGCCAAATCTTAGAATAATAGGTATGGAAGGAGAAGTTCAACTCAAAGGCACAGAAAATTTATTTAACAAAATCATAGAAGAAAACTTTCCCTATCTAAAGAAAGATATGCCTATGGAGATACAAGAAGCTTACAGACCACCAAATGAAATGGATCCAAAAAAAAGTACTTTCACCACATAATAATCAAAACACTAAACATACAGAGTAAAGAAAGAATATTAAGAGCTGCAAAGGAAAAAGGCCAAGTAACATATAAAGGTAGACCTATCAGAATTACACCTGACTTCTCAGTGGAGACAATGAAAGCCAGAAGGTCATGGTCAAGCATTATGCAGACATTAAGAGACCACAGATGCCATCCCAGACTACTATACCCAGCAAAACTGTCGATCACCATAGAAGGACAAAACAAGATATTCCATGACAAATCTAGGTTTCACTAATACCTAGTCACAAACCCAACCCTACACAAAATACTAGAAGGAAAACTCCAACCCAAGGAAGATGGCTACACCAACAAAAACACAGAAAATTGATGATCTCATTACAGCAAATCCCGAAGAAGAAAAAAAAATGCACAAATTAACATCACCAACGATGAAATTAACAGGAGATAGCAACCACTGGTTATTAATATCCCTTAATGTAAATGGACTCAATTCACCCATAAAAAGGGACAGGCTAACAGATTGGATACGAAAACAGAATCCATCCCTCTTCTGCATATAAGAAATGCATCTCAACCTCAAAGACAGACATTGTCTC